>QRFJ01000296.1:990250-1175250 GCA_006176705.1 Cocos nucifera
GTCGGTCCGAAGGAGTTCGGCCGTGGGAAGTCCGAAGGAGTTCGGCTGCACGGGCTCGCCTGGGGTCGGTCAGAAGGAGTTCGGCCGTGGGAAGTCCGAAGGAGTTCGGCTGCATGGGCTCGCCTGGGGTCGGTCCGAAGGAGTTCGGCGGCATGGGCTCGCCTGGGGTCGGTCCGAAGGAGTTCGGCCGTGGGGTCCGAAGGAGTTCGGCTGCATGGGCTCGCCTGGGGTCGGTCCGAAGGAGTTCGGCCGTGGGAAGTCCGAAGGAGTTCGGCTGCATGGGCTCGCCTGGGGTCGGTCCGAAGGAGCTCGGCCGTGGGAAGTTCGGCGGGCGGAGGGAGTTCGGCCCGGAGCTTGGCGCAGGGGAGTTCGGCCTCTAGGCAGTTCGGCCGTGGTAGGGGCTCGGCCTGGCGCTAAAGCTCTTCAGCGGCTACTGGTTACATTGGGCTGAGCGTCGGGCCGGGCTTCGGCAGGAGCGGGATTTATCCCCAACAGTAGCCCCCCCACTCCCGAGTTCAAAAATTGAAGGAAGGGAGTACCAAAACAGGCGGCTGCCGAAGTCTTCTTCCAGGCTCCGCATTTGTTGCAGCTGAAGCTCGGGGGAGATCTCATCTCCAGCCAATATTGACGCTGAAGTTGAAGTGGGACTCGTTTCCAGCCAAAATTGGTGAAGCCGATGTTGAGGCCGGGGTCAATGTCGCCCCCCATGATCAGGGTCGGAGTTGACATTGCCTAAATCAACCGAAGTCGACTCGGGGGAGACCTCCCTTTTTTGCAGTCAGGGTTATGATCGCTCGGGGGAGATCCCGTCTCCCGCTGATGCTGACACCGAAGTTGAAGCTGAGGTCCGAAGGAGACCTCGTCTTCTGCAGTGAAGCTTGCCGTAGACTCTGGGGCTCGGCCTTGGACCTTGCTCACGTTAGGACGAGGTTCTCCTCTTGTTCCCAACGGGCTGTGGGGGCACATGGGGACCGTCGTCCTTGCCTCTCCCCCCATCCCGTCCTTTGATGGACGGGGCCTTCGACTTTGCTCTCGTTAGGACGAGGTTCTCCTCCTGTTCCCAACGGGCTGTGGGGGCACATGGGGACCGTCGTCCTCGCCTCTCCCCCCATCCCGTCCTTGTGGACGGGGCCTTCGACTTTGCTCACGCTAGGACGAGGTTCTCCTCCTGTTCCTAGCCGGCTGTGGGGGCACATGAGGACCGTCGTCCTCGCTTCTCCCCCCATCCCGTCCTTTGTGGACGGGGCCTTCGACTTTGCTCACGCTAGGACGAGGTTCTCCTCCTGTTCCTAGCCGGCTGTGGGGGCACATGAGGACCGTCGTCCTCGCTTCTCCCCCCATCCCGTCCTTTGTGGACGGGGCCTTCGACTTTGCTCATGCTAGGACGAGGTTCTCCTCCTATTCCTAGCCGGCTGTGGGGGCACATGAGGACCGTCGTCCGAGCTTCTCCCCCCATCCCGTCCTTCGTGAACGGGGCCTTCGACTTTGCTCGCGCTAGGACGAGGTTCTCCTCCTATTCCTAACGCGGCTGACTGCTTCTTTCCTGTCATCGTATAGATTTCGCATCCAGAAATGATTTTATTGAGAGGGGAGAGTCTTACCGAAGAGAAGATGATCGTAGCGCATTTCCGTTCGAGGGTTGTCGGGGTGTTGTTCCTCGGAGTTCCCTCGGGCAATAAGTCCCGTCCAGACGACCTCCTCTATCTCATGCCGGCCTTCATAATTTGGACCATGCTTCTCTTGACTTTGTAGCTGGGGATGACAATCACCGATGTGGCTAGCTCCTAGCTCCTCCCCGGGGTGGCGTTGATGACGCCGCGGGACGGCCAACCTTCTTGTCTTTTCCAGTTACGGCAGTGCCTATAGCCGATCTTCTCCTTGATCGCGCATGTTTGGAGAGGCCGTAGTCCTTCAGGTCTTGGCGGTTGGCTCTTAACTTTGCCGAGAATTCGAGTTAGAGGAGCGGGTCGTAGTTGCGGAACCTTCCGGGAGGGGGGCTTCGTTCCGTCCTTGCCGGCGCCGAACTTTATTTTGGAGGTTGAGTTGAGGAGTTCGGCTTTCCACCGAGCTTCATTTTACCTTGATGCCGAGCTTTGGGGGGAGCCCGGCTTTTCTCCGAGCCGAACTTCTTTCCGCTTCGGCGGGGAACTTCTGCTCTCTGTTTCTCTCTTCGGGGTGATTGGGCTCTTCCTTAAGGCTGATTTCTCACGCCCTCATGGCGGGCTTGCTGGTGGAGTCGCTACCGGAGGCTGCTGTATAGCGTGCAACGCCTCCGTGAGGCCACGGCCACGGATCTGTCGGTCAAGCAGGCCGAACTGCTTCACATCCACCGCGGGTGCAGGTGGAACCTAGGCCGCCGGGGCTGAAGCAGGAACAGACGGGCCTGGACGGGATCGGGTCGCAGAGGCCACCGAACGCCGTGCGGAAGCTCTCCTGGGTGGCGTTTTCTCTTCGAAAGAGAAAAGGAAGATCTCTGGAGAGGGAAGAGAAGGGTCGCCGAGCACTCCTTTAAGAACAAGGGAACCTCGGAGGTTCGAGCCCTCCTTCTAGCGCCAATCTGTTGGTGCAGAAATCCGTCGCCGCCGGAGGTCGCCGCAATCGAGGCCGCTGGGCGCCGTCGGGGACCTGCAAAACGAAGTCCCGTCCGGAACCGGTGGGGTGGTGGCTCCGGCAGGACCCTCCGACGGTCAAGTTAGTTTCCGGCCAACAGTAATGGAGTGCTCGGAATGAGTTCCGGAGCTTAGAGATGTGGAGGAGAGCTTAGAGAGTCGAGAGTTCAGAAAGCTTAGCCTTAGTATGTCGGGAGGGGTCCTTTTATAGCGGAGCTTAGTTGATGGTGACGGCTGTGCCGTCTGGCAGAGAGTCGTCGGGCAGCATGGAGTTTGGTACGGAGAGGAAGGCGTCGTCCGGTAGATCGTGGGAGCCATACCGGCGAGTCGTGGGCCGCATGGAGTCCGGTACGGAGAGGAAGGCGTCGTCCGGTAGATCGTGGGAGCCATACCGGCGAGTCATCGTGGGAGCCATACCGGCGAGTCGTGGGCCGCATGGAGTCCGGTACGGAGAGGAAGGCGTCGTCCGGTAGATCGTGGGAGCCATACCGGCGAGCCGTGGGCCGCATGGAGTCCGGTACGGAGAGGAAGGCGCCGTCCGGTCTTGCTGCAGGCGACAGTTCGTCCAATGGAGTTCGGACTTGTAACAGAGTTCGGCCGAGGGGGAAGCTGGGGGAGTTCGTCTGGCTGAAGGGTCGGCCATCTGTAGAGTTCGGCCGCGGGACGGTTGCCGAGGAGTTCGACCGCTGAGAGGCCCGAAGAAGCTCGGCTGGCCAGTTGAAGGACTTCGGTTGCTAGTTGGTTCGGCCAGGGCTCGCTGAGGAGTTCGGTCGCCTAGGGTCGGTCCGAAGGGGTTCGGCCACTTGGGCTCGCCTGAAGTCGGTCCGAAGGAGTTCGGCCGTGGGGTCCGAAGGAGTTCGGCTGCATGGGCTCGCCTGGGGTCGGTCCGAAGGAGTTCGGCCGTGGGAAGTCCGAAGGAGTTCGGCTGCATGGGCTCGCCTGGGGTCGGTCCGAAGGAGTTCGGCCGTGGGGTCCGAAGGAGTTCGGCTGCATGGGCTCGCCTGGGTCGGTCCGAAGGAGTTCGGCTGCATGGGCTCGCCTGGGGTCGGTCCGAAGGAGTTCGGCCGTGGGGTCCGAAGGAGTTCGGCTGCATGGGCTCGCCTGGGGTCGGTCCGAAGGAGTTCGGCCGTGGGAAGTCCGAAGGAGTTCGGCTGCATGGGCTCGCCTGGGGTCGGTCCGAAGGAGCTCGGCCGTGGGAAGTTCGGCGGGCGGAGGGAGTTCGGCCCGGAGTTTGGCGCAGGAGAGTTCGGCCTCTAGGCAGTTCGGCCGTGGTAGGGGCTCGGCCTGGCGCCTGGCGCTAAAGCTCTTCAGTGGCTACTAGTTACATTGGGCTGAGCGTCGGGCCGGGCTTCGGCAGGAGCGGGATTTATCCCCAACAGATACGAAAGTGGCATCCATAATATATTTCGGTACGATACAGTATGGGGGCAGTATGATAAGGTATGGCAAGCTATATAATAATTTTAAGATCTGTATCCATATCTACAAACCATAACATCATAACACTTTAAAATAAAAAAATTAAATATATAAAATAATCTCCAATCTGAGATGTCAAGTTTACAAAAATGAATCATATAGTATAAAAAAAGAATCATATAGTATAAGCCCAAAAAAATACTAAGTTCCATAAGGATATCATGGTGCTCGTGGTCGCTTGGACCTTCTTAGAAAGGTCCTCAACGATTGCTCCTCCTGTTGTGTCACCTGTGATGGGGCCTCCCCTACATCAGTAGACATCTCCTAATCATGCATATGAGGAATATCGGGTGCTGTCAGAATATCTGCGAATTGAGTGACTTTCTCACCTAGATCTAGGAATGTGCCTGTAACAAAAGGATCATACTGATGCCAACTAGAATCCGATGCTGTCATCTGGGGTACGTAGGAAGATGAAGGTCCTGGCATTTATGGATCAAAAGGTGATGGCATATATGCAACACGCGGCGATGATATCTATGGAATATATGGTGATGGCATATGTGGAATATATGATGATGGTGTATATTCCATATCTGGAGCATCGAGTGCTCCATGCTAAGATGCACTGCTATCTGGGTCATAACCAATTGCGAAGAAGGTGATTAACTGTCCTCTTGGGTTAAAAGCCTACTAAAGTACCCAACCCTCGGTACCATCATTTGAATAGTATTTTCATTAGAGGATATATTTTTTTAATATATAATTTAATATATTGATATTCTAAAAATTTTAAAGGAAATATCAACATTTCTTAGACATCTTCATCGTCATCAATTGAAACTAAGATATACTTGCTTTGCATTAACTGTCCCGATAAATTAGAAAATCTCCACCTCAATTTGATTTCATATTTTTCTCTGTCTATATTAATACCACTGTATAAATGATCCAGTAATTCTTGATGTGAAAATGATGAAGATAATCTAATCATTCGGCTCACAGGCTGACTGTACTTCATGCCATCTACACCATTTTTTATTATGCCATCAATAGTAAACGAACTCGAGTACTGGCCATTTTCTCAAAGAATCTATGATAATATCAAAATTAAAATATTTAATATTATTAATTATTTTAATAAAATAATTTATATAATAAATATATCTTATCACCAACTAATAGGTAAAGTTAGGTCTTATTCCATTCAGAAATTGCATTAATTCTATAGATAATTACAGTAATCAAACGATGCATGATACAGATCGAAAAAAATTTTGGTAGCATTTTTTTTTAGTTCTTTCCATATGGAAGAAGAATGGAAGAAAAATACTATTCAAAATTTCTCTCGATCCATATCGTGCATCATTTGATTACTGTAATTACCTATAGAATTAATTATAATTTTCAAACTATCCAAATTGGATAGTCAATTGATTAATGTATATAATTCTCTCATCTGTACAAAAATATATCAATATATGAATGCCATAGATTATGTACATTAATTAAAAGATGGGTCTATGATTCTATGCAATGCAATATATTTAAAATTATTTTCAGGCATCATATCAGGCTTAGGTTCGATGATTTTAGAAAAACTCAAGTCTGAGTCCATTTCTAAGAATGTAGCCAACATGAAAATGGGCCGAGCACTATTTCTAATCGAATTTAGTCCAAAATTTTTTTTCAGGCATTGGGTCATACTTAGGCTCGATGACTTTACAAAAAATCATGTCTGAACACAACTCTGAACATGAACATAGCAATCAATATAAATATATTTAAAATTAAATAAATAAATAAATAAATAATAGAAGAGGATGATGGTGGTGAGAGAGGGGGGTGGTGGGTGGGGGTAAGGGTCGGTCGCGATGGGGGAAGGGTGGGGGGTGGTGGGGTGGGCGGGGTGGGGTAAGGGCTGGTGGGGGAGGGGGGAAAAGGAGGTGGTGGGTGGGGGTAAGGGCTGGGCGTACGAGGAGGTGGGGTGGGTGGGGGTAAAGAGCTGATGGGGGAGGAGGAGGGGGGTGGTGGGTGCGGTAAGGGTGGTGGTAGGAAGATGGCCGATGGGCGGGGGGGGCGACCAAATGGGGGCAAGGGGCGCGGAGGGAGGGCATCAGATGATGGATGGGGGCATGGAGGGAGGGCGTCGGATGGGAGAGAAAGGGGAGAGAGGACAAGAGAACCTGAGTAGTGGCGACGTCGAAGAGAGGAGGAGGTCAGAAAGTCTGATATGGGGGCGGTTCATCGAAGAGGAGAAAGTTGGGAGAGGGGGCGGGTTTAAGAGCCTAAAATTACCATTTGGGATGGCATTTTTAAAAGCGCCATTCTGGATGGCATCTTTAAAAGCACCATCCCAGGCGGTGTATTCTCATTCTCTTTTTTTTCTCCTGTTCCACGTGGAATGTTGACTGGGATCGGAAAAACTATAAATATTATTTTGGATGGCATTTTATCAGACAAAAATTGCCATTTCCATGAGCATTTTATCCTCTTTCATTATTTCGAGAAATAAGTTAAAACTTGCATCATTTGGATAAATAATTTTTAAATTTGCATGAGATGGTAAAGCAGCTTTTTAGACACCGCCTTAAAAACCTACAGCATTGTACCAAAGAAAAGAAAAAAGAAAGGCCTACACGGCTAAGCACAAATGACACTTAACGTCATCCAAATATTCGAACTACCCCTTACAATCTTGGTAGAAATGAATTAATAAATTACCCACCCTTGGTAACCTCGGAGGGTGAGACGTAATTTTAGCATAAATGTAGGAAGATCAAATTTTGTTGGTTTAAGAAACAGGCCTCGCTGCATGCATGAAAGCGGGTTTTTTTAAAAAAATATTATTATTTAAATATTAATTTTTAAAAATATAATGTTTTAAATTTTGTTTTCAAAAGTATCCTAGTTTTGGTGAATGGGATGCCACGTATTGAAACCGCATGTTGGACATGCAAGTTCAACTGAGAACTTGCATGTCCAACATATGGGTTCTAGTGACATGGCCACCAACTCAGTCGAATTCAAAAAATAAAAAATTCTTAAGAACCCGCATGTTGAATATGCGAGTGTTAAAAATTATATCCTAAAGCCAATCATTTAGGTTGTAAATGGTTGAGTTGATTTATAAAATATACTTAAATTATTAATAAATAAAATTATTATTTTGGTATTTTCATCATTTTGTACATCTTCCTGTAATGAACTCTTTTGTGATGAAGTCCTTAGGACTATTTAGACTCGATAAAAAAAGATTTGCCATTTAGTCCTTAAACGTATTCACGACCAAATGATTCGTTGTTATTCAGGACAATAACGTATCGAGTGTACGTCACTGTGTGCCATAAGTATTGGTTGTTCTCTTAACTAAGAAGTATAAAAATATTGTTATGGCATGCAGATAAAGTGTACATTTTACTAAATATGATCCAACTACGAAGCTCTCTGCTGTCAAGAGTTGCTTACAAAGGATATAGATATAAGTGTGCCTTAGATCTGAGATCACTATAATGACTTACAAGCAACTCACTGCATTTAGGTACCGAACTATCGGATTTTCTAATTCAATGAAGAAAGGCTACTAGATGTAGTCAAATACTTGTGAAGTCGATATGTGAGTCAAGATGAAATTGACCCCTCCAAGTGTTAGAGCAAGTGCATCACTGTATTTTAATTTAACAAATCCTCGATCGAGGTGGTCCATGTGATGGATATTGAATTTTGAAATACATTATGGATGAATTTTAGGATTGATAGTAAATCCTAGATCATCCTTTGAGCATCAAGGTCAAGAGGCTGAGTTATACAGTAACCATATGCCATAGGTTCGTCATTATTACGTTGTGACTTTTCGACCTATCTGGATGTCGGATATCATTGTTAGATGGTCACATCGATTGGTATAGAAAATTAATTTCTGTACTACTAACTTATGATTCGAATCTATTGGGTTACACACAATAAGAATTTCTATCTGATCTAATGGCTGATCAAGAGTTTTAATGATCTGAGACTCTATGGTCAAGAGTCCCACTGGATAGAAATTCTATAATCAAGAATTTCATTAGACTGAGACTCTATCTTTGTGGATCACACTAGACTAGGACTCTATGATCACGAGTTTCATTCATTTGGGACACTGGGTTCAAGAGTTCCACTGATTTGGGATTCTTCAGGAGTTTCATATTGATGGAACTCTTCAGTCCAAACACCCAACTGATTGGGACTCTATATTTATTAAAAAATTAATTAACAATTTGATTATTGATTAGCTTAATTTAATTGAACAATAAGGATTCGATCAAGTCCAATCGAATTGAATTCGATTGGGTTTGATCCGATCAGGTCATGAGATGACATAATCGCTATGAGAGATTTGATCTTGATTTGATCAGAGACTAAATCTAATTAATTTTTAATTTGATTAAAAATTAATTAGTTTGGGTTAAGCTTAATTTGGTTGAATTTAATCTGGTCTAATTAGTTTAAATTAATTATTTTGATTGAAATCAATTTGGACCAAGTCAAATGAGATTTGAATTCAAACTCTTCCTAGCGCCCATCATATTTGACTTTTTCATCTTGTTCCACGCCCCATCTCTAATTTCTATATGAGTATTTCTCATGTAGAAGAGGGTATTTGCACCCTCTCTTTTCTCTCTTTGATCTGGTCCAAGTGTTGGATCAGTTTAAACCTAGTTGAATTTTGAATTCAACTAGTTTTGTTGAAACTCCCTCTCATCTTTATCCAAATCCCATGCCTCCTTTGTATTTTCTCATGCATATTTTTGTGCATTCTCAAAATGGGCGCACAGAAGAAGAGTCCTTCTGCGCGTCAAACATCCTGGAGTGGGCGTTGGAAGTGGATGAGGCTTCCACTTGAATTTTGAATTTAAGTGGAAACCACTTAACCATCCTATCTCATCCACATGGCTTTCACACTTTTTGATGCCCATTTAAAAATATATTTTTTTGGGCATGCATGGGTTTTCATGAGAAAGCTGAGAGTGGCAAGAAAGGTTTCTTAGAGAGAGAAAATTAGAGTGGGGTGCATCCATCTGAGGTGGAAAAGTCAAATAGGGATTTTCTTCACTAGATTTTTTTTTATGCTTTTCCTTTTTTGTTTCTCTTTGGACGCCCATTCAAATTTTTTTAGGAGTGGGTATACGGTAGATAGGAGTGTCTTTCTCTCATGAAAATTTATTTCATGAAAAAATTCCAAAGAGAGAGGGTGTGAGAGAGTTTTCGGGTATCAGGATTTTTGGTGAGTGAAAAACCCTAGGGTTGGGACCCTAGGTTCGGATGGAGAGATTGAGCATTATGAGCATTGGATCACCATCAAATTTGAAACACCATCTCATCATTTTTTGTAAAGCAAGTTCTGATTGTTTGAAGTATCTGGGAGATCAAAAAGAAGACAATCAATTGGATCGATCGAGATCAGCCATCAAAAGCTTTGACGAGGAGCTAGCACTCTGGTGGAGCTGATCGAGATCAGAAGCTTCGTATGGATCAATCATAAAGGTCAGACAAGTATGCGATTGCAGCATAATACCACATCTTCTTTCGGTGGATTCAGATCATGGAGATCAACTACCCACATACAAGTATCAAGTTCTGAACTCGTATTAGTCAGCAAATTTGATTTACTGATCGATCATATTTAAATTTTAAATTACATATTAGCATATCTAAATCCTGAGTAGGATAATTAATTAGATCAATACATGCTGTAGAATTAATATTAAATTAATTTTAGCTTCCACTGTAATTAATTCGAAAAAAGTTTTTGAAAAGCATGCCTAAATCCTACTCAATTTTCTTCAGTGGTATCAGAGCAAGGGTTGCTTGACATGTTTTAATATGTAATTAAAAAAATTGAATGCCTACATATATGATATATTTTAGATTCAGATAACTTAGTAATCGAGGATGAATGAGCCACCAAGCCGTCCGATCATAAGAAATAAGTATGATTTAAAAGTCATCTCCTCCCATTTAGTGGGGATCCCTTATGGTGGTAGGGATGCCACTGTGAACTCATTCATTAAGATAAATAGTAAAAAAAAAAATATGATTAAAATTATTTCAATTAGAAAGTTAAACATGAATGTGTTTAGATTAGATCTAAAAGATAATTCATGATTTAATTTTCATTATGCTTGATTTTTTGTTTAAAACTAGCAATAGGTTGCTATTTGAGAAATAAGCCAATCCATTTTTGAAATGAGTCGACCCATTTAAAAAATAAAAAATAAAATTTTTAAAATTTAAAAATTATTTTTAAAATATCGAACCCAATCCATCAACTTCAAACTTAATTAAAAGAATTAAGTATTATTTATAGAATATAGAATTATGAATTAAAGATTTTAAAACATAGTCATAAGACTGTGGATTAAAGGATTAGATGAATTAGGTCCATTAATTGGGTTAGACTTAAGATTAGTTAAAGAATGGATTAATCTATAGTAATTGATCAAATCTAATCAAGTGTTGAATTAGATTAGGTCTAGAACACTCTAGATTCAACTTCAATAGTTGTAGTTGAACAAATTCATGTCTTTAACTAGACCAAGATGGACTTGATTCATGGCTATGCAGTTAAATCCAAAATTATTAGGTTGATCAGATTAAATCTAATTAATCGATTAGTGTCTAAGATAAGTTTGGTAGTCTAGACTAGTGATTTTTAATTATGAGTTACTCGCATTGATTCGATCTTTGATGAGTTAATGACATATCCCTTCCACTGATCTTACTTACCTGGCTGATATGGTTGATTAGGATTTAATTAGATCACTTAGTGAATTAAGCTAACCCATGTTATTAGGAATTAGTTTGATTGATTTCAATCAGTAAGATTGAATAAGGTACCTATGGACATAAATTGATCCTAGTCCTAACCTATTGACTTAGTGAAATTAGTGAGAGAAATTGATTTATATCTTCTTTTAAATCATAAGTAATCTAAATTTTTTAAATTATTAGATTATTAAAATGACTAAGTTATGGGGATAATCGAATCATAGCCTCCTATTAAGATGAATAGTGATGAGTCTAATTTTTTGAATGGACATTGGAGGTGCCTTACACCTGATGTTTATTTGAATGTTAGAATTACTGTACATTATATGATGATTGGGTTGCACTCTCTTAATGGTGATCAGGTTAACCAAAGCTTTTCTCGGACCTAATTATCATTAGTTTGATACATCAAAGTCAATCATGTTAATGGTTAGACCTAACCAGACCTTTTCAGTGGAGACCATAGCCTACTGACTTGGCATCTGGGGCAAAATCTAAATACTGAGAATTATTTTAAAAAATAATTGATTATGAACCTACTTGTAGATGCATATGGGTTAGCCAGAGCTTTTCTCGGACCCATCTATAGTCTATGTGAATTTCAGTATCCACTAAGAAGTTAGTATAATTTCTTGAATTGAAGGTAGAGGCTACCAATTTGTTAAAAATAGTGAGAGAATTTTTAGACTAAACTTCAAGTCTTTAGGATTTAAATAATTCGAGTACTAAAAAGATTTCATATTTTTCTTTTAGATAAATAGAATGGCTAGTGTAAGTCCGCTCCGTCTATTGTTGGACAGTGGTAAGCATTTAGAACCTGAATATAAAAAGTCTAACGTTGATCCTAATAAGGCAGACCCGAAGAGGAATGGTCCTCTTGACTTGAATAAACTGAATAGGGATAATCAGCAAGATGTTGCTAGGCAAGGATGTTATATGATAACACCTTGTAATTTTACTATTTGTGATACATCTACTTAGGTATTAGATATCGAAAGTCCAGTACACATATGTAATTCATTGCATGGACTTCAAATTGGTAAAAAGTTTGAGGACAGTGAAAGATTTCTTAATATTGGGGATGAAAAAAATATTACAGTCCTAGCATTGAAAACTTTTGAGCTTGTTTTCAAAAATAATAATGTCATTTTAAGTGACTGTCACTATTGTCTATCTTTTATGATGAACATAATATCCATTGGACTTTTGGCTCAGGATGGTTATAGTTTATCAATAAAGAGATATTATTATAATATCATTATGAATAATATCACAATAATGCAAGAATAATTAAGAAATAATATTTATATTTTATCATAATCTATTAGTATAATGTACACATCAAATAAATATTCAAAACTAGATAATATCATCGATGCCTATCTTTGGCACTGTAGGTTCGGTCGTATAAACAAGAATAGGATTAACATAATAGTCAAGGAGCGTATTCTTGATATCGATGATTATGAATCATTGAATACCTCTAAATCCTATCTTTTTGGTAAGATGACCAAATTATCTTTTACTAGAAAAGATGAACGGGCCACTGAGCTTCTGGATCTAGTACATACTGATGTATGTGGATCTATGAATACATGTGCTAGAGATGGATTCTACTACTTTATTATATTTACTGACGATCTATCTAGGTATGGATACGTTTATCTTATGATGAGTAAATCTGATTTGTTTGAAATGTTCAAACGATATCGAAATGAGATAGAAAAATAACTTAAAAAAAGTATTAAAACTCTTTGATCTGATCGAGAAGGTAAATATCTTTTCAATGAGTTTTTGACATATCTAGGAGAAAATGAGATTTTCTCATAATGGATCTCTCCTAAAATACCATAACATAATGGTGTATCTGAAAGGAGAAATTGAATCCTATTAGACATGGTTTGTTCCATGATAGAATTTGCGAGTTTACTAATTTTATTTTGAGAATATGCACTCGAGACTACTTATTTTATTTTAAACAATATTCCAAGCAAATCTGTCACAAAGACTCCATATGAGATATGGACTAACCATAGACCGACACTCTCTTACCTTAGGATTTGAAGATGTCCAACTTATATAAAATATTTACAGACAGAAAAACTTGAACTAAGATCTGATAAATGCTTGTTCATAGGGTACAAAAAAATTAAAAATTATTACTTCTACCTTACTGAAGAACAAAAGATGTTCGTCAGCAATAGGATAGTCTTTTTGAAAAAAAAGTTTCTTATAAAAAGAACTACTGTCTCTAATATTGAGCTTAGTGAAGTTTGATATGTGAAAGAATCGATACATTCTAGTGAACCTGCAAAATTAGATTTGATAAGATCAAATCTAGAGCCTGTTGAAGAGGCATCCTTGAGGAGATCCAGTAGAGTACCACGTCAGTCGGATAGATACTATAATTTCTTGATTCAGAATGATGATTCTATTGAACTCGATGAGAACGACAAGAATCTGATTACCTACATGGATGCCATGCAGAGATTCGACTTCGATAAGTGGCTGAAAGCCATGAAGTCCGAAATGGAGTTCATGAAGGTCAAAGTGTATGGATATTGGTTGATCCACTTGAAGGGATAAAATCTATTGGGTGTAAGTAAATTTTTAAAAAAAAATGGGATGCAAATAAAAAGATGGAGATCTATAAAGCCCGTCTAGTTGCTAAGGAATATTGTTAACATTATGGTATTGACTATGATGAGATATTTTTTTCGATGGTAATGCTCAAGTTCATTCGGATTATGCTTGCCATAGCGGCATACCTAAACTATGAGATCTAGCAAATGGATGTGAAGATAGCTTTCCTTAATTGAAAGCTAGATGAAGAGATGTATATGATATAGCTTGAGGGTTTCACATCCATAGACGAGTCCAAGATGTGCAAGCTTTAGAGATCCATCTATGAATTGAAGCAGGCATTTTGAAGTTGAAACATGTATTTTGATAAGATAATCATAATGTATAGCTTCGTTAAGAATGGGGAAGAACCCTGCATCTATAAGTGGGCTAACGATTCTATAGTCATATTTTTTATTTTATATGTGGATGATATTCTTATAATCGAAAATGACATTTCTACTCTACAGGAAATAAATGTTTGGCTGTCGTCTCAATTCTTCATGAAGAACTTGAAAGAAGTTTTCTACATCCTAGGAATGAAGATCTATAGGGATAGATCTAAAAGATTGCTTGAATTATCCTAGTCCACGTATATCGATACTATACTGAAAAGGTTCAGCATAAAAAATTTCAAAAAGGGCTATCTTCCGATAGGCCATGAAATTTTTCTTTTGAAGAGAGATTATCTGATAACTCCTCAAGAAAGAGAGTGTATAAGTAGAATACTATATGCTTCGATAGTGGATTTTATTATGTACGCCATGACATGTACGAGACCAGACGTGGCATACTCACTAAAGGTAGTGAGCAGATATCAATTTGATCCAGGTGAAAATCACTGAAAGATTATGAAGATAATTCTAAAGTATTTAAAAAATACCAAGGATCAGTGGCTCATCTATGGAGATGTTGACTTAAAACTTATGGGATATACTGATTTTAGTTTTCAATCAGATCATGATTACAGTAAGAGTATGCTAAGTTATGTGTTTATCCTAAATAGAGGAGCAGTCTGCTGGAAGAGTACCAAGTAGTATACTATGGTCGTATCTACGTGCGAGGTGGAGTATGTCGCGGCATCTAATGCTATGAAGAAAGCTGTATGATTGCGGAAGTTCATCGATAAGCTGAAAGTGGTATCCTCCTTGGATGGTTCAGTTCTACTATACTGTGACAGCACTGGAGCCATAGCTCAAGCGAAGAAGCCGAAGGCACATCAGCGCACTAAATATATTCTGCGTCGCTACCATCTTGTACGAGAGATCATGGAATGAGGTGACGTCGAACTTTAGAAGATCGATGAAAAGGAGAACGTGGTCGATCCCTTTACTAAAGCTCTCAAAATCAAAGAGTTCGGCAATCATAAATGGAAGATGAGTATTCGATACTGTTCTAAGTGGCTTAAGTCTAAGTGGGAGTTGTTGAAAATTATTTCCTAAAGTCAATCATTTAGATTATAGATGATTGAGCTAATTTATAAAATATACTTGAATTATTAATAAATAAAATTATTATTTTAGTATTTTCATCACTTTGTGCATCTTTCTGCAATGAACTCTTTTGTGATGAAATACTTAGGACTATTTAAACTCGATAAAGGAAGATTTGTCATTTAGTCCTTAAATGTATTCGCGATCAAATAATTCGTTGTTATTCAGGACGACAACGTATCGAGTGTAGGTTACTGTATGCTATAAGTGTTAGTTGTCCTTTTAACTAAAAAATATAAAGATACTGTTATGGCATACAGGTGAAGTGTAGGGATACATTTTATTGAATATGATCTAACTATGGAGCTCTCTGCTGTCAAGAGTTGCTCGCGAAGGATATGGATGTAAGTGTCTCTTAGACCTGAGATCACTATGGTGACTTGCAAGCAACTCACTATATTTAGGTACCGAACTACCTGAATTTTTAATTCAATGACGGAAGGCTACTGGTGCAGTCAAGTACTTGTAAAGTTGGTGTGTGAGTCTAGATGGAATTGACCCCTCCAAGTGTTGGAGCAAGTGCATCATTGTATTTCAATTTACCAAACTCTCGATCGAGGTGGTCCATGTAATGGATACTAAATTTTGAAATATATTATAGATGAATTTTAGGATTGGTAGTAAATCCTAGATTATCCTTTGAGCATCGAAGTCAAGGGGATGAATTATATGGTAATCATATGCTACAAGTTTGTTATTATTGCATTGCGACTTTTCGACCTATCCGAACGTTGGGTACGATTGCTAGGTGGTCACATCGATTGATATAGAAAATTAGTTTCTGTACTACCAACTTAGGATTCGAACCTATGGGCTTACATACAATAGGAGTTCCTACCTGATTTGATGGTTGATCAAGAGTCCCAATGGTCTGAGACTTTATGGTCAAGAGTCCCACTGGATTAGAACTTTATGATCAGAAGTTTCATTGAATTAGAACTCTATCTTTGTGGATCCCACTGGACTGAAACCTATGATCGCAAGTTTCATTCATTTAGGACACTGGGTTTAAGAGTTCTACTGATTTGGGACTCTTCAGGAGTTTCATGTTGATGGAACTTTATTGCTCAGACATCCATCCGATTGAGATTCTATATTTATTAAAGGATTAATTAGTAATTTGATTACTGATTAGCTCAATTTGATTGAGCAATGAGGATTGGATCAAGTCTGATCGAATTAGATTCGATTGGATTTGTTCCGATCAGATCATGAGATGACATAATTGCTATGGAAGATTTGATCAGAGGCTAGACCTAATTAATTTTTAATTTAATTAAAAATTAATTAATTTAAGTTAAGCCTAATTTGGTTGGATTTAACTTGGTCTAATTGATTTAAATTAATTGATTTGGTTGAAACCAATTTGGACCAAGTCAAATGAGGTTTGAATTCAAACTCTCCCTAGCACCCACCATATTTGACTTTTCTACCTTGTTCCATGCCCCATCTCTAATTTCTATGTGAGTATTTCTCATGCAGAAGAGGGTGTTTGCACCCTCTCTTATCTCTCTTTGACCTGGTCTATGCATTGGACCAATTCAAACCTAGTTGAATTTTGAATTCAACTAGTTTTATTGAAACTCTCTCATCTTTATCTAAATTCCACGCCTCCTTTGTATTTTCTCACATACATTTTTGTGCATTCTCAGAGTGGGCATGCAGAAGAAGAGTTCTACGTGTCAAACATCCTGAAGTGGGCACTGGAAGTGGATGAGGCTTCTACTTGAATTTTGAATTTAAGTGGAAACTACTTAACCACCCTATCTCATCCACACGGCTTTCATGCTTTTTGACACCCATTTAAAAATATTTTTTTGGGCATTCATGGGTTTTTGTGAGAAAGCTGAGAGTGGTGAGAAAGATTTCTTAGAGAGAGAAAATCAGAGTGGGGCACATCCATCTGGGGTGGAAAAGTCAAATAAGGGTTTCCTTCTTCAGATTTCTTTTCTTACGCCTTTTCTTTTTTGTTTCTCTTTAGATGCCCATTCAAATATTTTTTAGAGTGGGTGTATGGCAGATAGGAGTGTCCTTCTCTCATGAAAATTTGTTTCATAGAAAAAATCCAAAGAGAGAGGGCATGAGAGAGTTTCTGGGCGTCAGGATTTTCGATGAGTGAAAAACCTTAAGGTTGGGACCCTGGGTTTGGATGGAGAGATCGAGTGCTGTGAGTATCGAATCACCATCAAATTTGAAACACCACCTCATCATTCTCCAAAAAGCAAGTTTTAATTTTTTTGGAGCATCCAAAAGATCAGAAAGAAGGCGATCGATTGGATCGATCGAGATTAGCCATCGAAGGCCTCGGCAAGGAGCTAGCACTCTGATGGAACTGATCGAGATCAGAAGCTTTGTATTGATCAACCATAGAGGTCGGATAAGTATGCGGCTATAGTGCGATACCATAGCTTCTTTCGATGGATTCAGATCATGGAGATCAACTATCTGCGCATAAATATTAAGTTCTGAACTCGTATCGATCAGCAAATTTGATTTGCCGATCGATCGTATTTAAATTTTCAGTAAATTTGATTTGCCGATCGATCGTATTTAAATTTTAAATTACATATTAGCAGTCTAAATCTTGAGTAGAGTAATTGATTAGATCAATGCATACTGTAGAATTAATATTAGATTAATTTTAGCTTCTACTATAATTAATTTAAAAATTTTTTTCGAAAAGCATGCCTAAATCCTACTTAATTTTCTTCAGTGGGTTCACTGACAACTGAACACGCATATTCAACATGCAGGTTCATTAGTTTTCTGAACCTGCATGTTGAACATGCAGGTTTATTGCGTTAGTTTTGAACACGCATGTTCAACATGTGGGTTCTATCTAGCCACTTAAAAAATCGATCCTCCCCCCTTCCTTCCCTTCCTAACTGATCCATTCCTCCCCCCTCCTCCTCCAAAGTGCCTAACCTGCCCCTCTCCCTTACTTTCTCTTCCTAACAGATTCATTCCTCCCCCCTCCTCCAAAGTGCCCCCTCTCCCTTCCTTTCTCTCTCTATGGCTTTAAAAAAGGTGGAATAAAAGCAAAAAAAGCTCAAGTAGAGAACGAAAAATAACTGGCTTGTAGGTACGAGGAAGATTTATTTTTAAATAGTGAATGTGGAGAAAGATTTAGAAATAATTTTTCTTATAGAAAAGTTGTAGGAGGAAGAATAGTGGATCTAGATCAATTTAAAGATTTTCAAATTAGATTTTTGTTCGAAAGAATGGGTTGGTTACCAATGATTACTCTTAATAAGCTAACCTATCCTACTCTTATAAAGTATTTTTATAGTAATTTTAGGTTTGATCAATCAATGTGTTCTATTTCTTCTTATGTGAAAGGAAAGGTAATAAAATTAGACTGTAGCATGCTTGGTCAAATATTAGGTATTCCGTCACATGGTGATGAATATTTTAATATCACTTGTTAGAGTCATCATTTTTTAAAATATCTTTGATCTGCTAGAAATGTTTATGAAGATCATAGTTTAGCTGGTACCGCTAAACCTAATGCACGTGCATTGCCTTTGTTGAATCGACTCATTCATCATATGTTTACATTTAACTTTCTACCTAGAGGGGATCATAGAGATAATGTATCTTTTCTAAATATTTATTGATGCGTGCTAATTTATAGCTATGGCAAGTACACTAGTCGATCAAGTAATAAAGTAAATGAGTAGAGTACCATCCCTAGAGGATTGAAAAATAAGTACTGAAAAAGCTCTTTCCTATGCTTTATTTAGAAGATCGATTTATGAGAATAAAAAATTAAAGAATAAAATAAAAAAAAATAATTAAAAATTTTAAGAAAATAGAGAGAGTATGTAATTATTAAGATTTTAAATTTAAGAGCAATGAGTTACTAAGATATTCGATTCACCAACTCAGTCAATATAATATTCAAATTGTTAGATTAATTTTATTTCATGTGACGGTGGAGTCTTCTAATTTATTCACTATCCTTTGGTTCAGGCATAGCAAAACTATCAATATTTATTAATTATCATTTGATCCAGATGTAATTTAAATAAATATTAATACATTAAATTTTTATAAAATTCTCTAATTAAAATACGCTGCGTCCAAAGTGCACTAAAATTTTCATATGCATATGAATTCTAATTTGATTCATAATACAAGGTATATAATCAAGAAGCAATAACATAGATGTACTTGGTCTGTAACATCTATGTTCATCAGATCAATTAGAAGATGGCCAGTAATCTAAAAGCATTAAGATTAGATTTATATATTTTTCATGAATAAAATTTAAAATTAAAAATAAATCATACTAAATATTGCATCAAAAGAGTGGCTACACCTTAGCCTTAGTAAAAGAAAATTTAGTTCATAATAATAAGTTTAAAAATAGTAAATAAAATAAAAAGTATGAAGAAATTAGACTATTTAATTGTTGAAATCAATTGTCCATGGCTCTTGGTGTAGAAAACTTAATGAAGAAGAAGAGAAGCTCCTTAATCGATGTTCTGATTGTCGGAAGAAGAAAAGAAAAGAAATTAAAAACCCTTTCTTTTCTCTCTCTCAAAAATTTTTATTCAAAACTCTCTCTACCTCTTTGTTCTCTTTCTATCTCTCTCTTCTCTCTCTATCTCTCTCTATTTTTTTTCTTCGACAATAGTAGGTCTTTTTATAATCTAGGTCATCTTCCACCGAAATCCTATTGAAATCAGGTTTAAAACTCTCAAAATAACTCAGAAAGAGTCCTGAATCAATTCCGACTATCCAAAAATCACTCAAAAATTATTTCAAAATCCCAAATCAAGTTGAAATTCATTTGGACCATTGGATCAGCCTTGAAAATCAAATCTGGGCCATCAGATCGCGCATAGAGAAGCCTTTGATTCTTAGTTATAAGTCGGAATGAATCTCAACCATTAGATCTCGATCGGAAGCTATGGATGTCGTTCGTCAGTGCACAACTGTCAGCCATTCGATCAAATCTCAGTGAAAGGCATCCATCGAATTAGGCAGAATTCCTAAATTACCCTCTGTAGATCATGCACGAGCTTGGTGTTGCGTGAACCACTGCTTTTTTCAGTCAATCGGAGCGCACTTCTTCATGTGAAATCTCCAAAATACCCTCCAAATGGTCCACTGTATGCTGTAAAAAATGCTGACGCTAGCTTGGCATCAGCGTTGCATTAGCAGGCAGTTTGCTGGGTGCAGTCGGACCGGGTGGTCTGCTGAGCTAATTTTTTCTGAACCGATTTGAACCAAACGAATTTTTTTTTGAAATTCAATTTTGGGCTCATTTGAAGTCCGTTTTGTCTGAAATTTATTTTATCTGAATCAAAAAAATAAGATCTTCATATTGATAACCTTCTTTCCTACATAAGATTAACAAAAATATTAATTTTTTAAAAAATAAATTAATTTATTTTATAATTTAATATTTTTATTAGTATATTTTTACCGTTTATCACACCTCCCAACTTAGTCATTGCTAATCCCTTAGCAATGTTTTATTTAATACCATGTTTCAATAAGATTATCCATAAAAAAGATAAAATCTAGGACTAAAGGTCAAAAAGTTTAGAAAATATCGCTAACTAAGCATTAAGCTTCAGAAGCAAATTTTGCAGTCAATACAATTAAAAATTTTCTTAGATTACATCAAAAATTTACAGTACTTATGTTCATGATGACTAACTTTAGCATTTCAGTGTTAAATTAAAGGATAAAAGTATCCTCTCTTATCACCTATTTTGATCAATTTTCTATACATTCTCAATTTTATACTCATGAATTAAGGTAGCTTTCACACTGCTTTTTTTTTATGTGCTGAGCATCCTGGCCTTTTCTCCATCATTTTACGTGAATGTTCACACTTGACTTAGGTGCAGAGATTCAGTTACTAGGCTTTGGGTAATCCACATATACTCTGTCTTTTGCACTTTATTTTTAGGCAGGTAGCTCTTTTCTTAAATTCAAATTTTTTTGATTATAATGTATATTAATTATTAATTTTTAGTAATAATTAAATCCTCAGTTGGTCTTATAATCAATATCTACTTTGTCTTGTTAGTGTGCATGTACAATTAGAAGTGCTAATAGTCTTTTGATAATCTAAGTAGGCTGCTAAAAGTCGACCAACTAATCTACTTCTTTAACTCATTACATTCATTAGCAGATACTTCTATCTTTTATCACTTATCCAATCTATCTTGCTCAAGATTTTTTTCTTGACACATGGTTAATTTTTTTTTTATCCCCTAACTTATTCTACATTATCTTAAAAGGAAAAAAAAAATAAAAAGTGCAATAAAGAATAAGAAGAAATACACCTGATTTAGTTTGGTCTGATTCTTTGAAGCTTTGAAATTTTGCTTGAGCTCTCATTGATTTTTTTCTATAAAATTGAAAATACACACCAAAACAGTAAAAGAGTAATAATAAATTATTAAAAAATAAAAAAAAAATATTCAAAACTAAAAAGAAAAGAAATAACCTATCTAGTAGTTCTGATTTATAGTCTTCAGCTTGACTTTCTTTAAGTTCTGAGTTGAATCAATCCGATTCTACTTCAATTGGAATACTTTCATATTTGATCGAGCCCTCTTTCAATTGGATATTGCTAACTTTCATGTCTCAAACCTATTTTTTATAAAATTCTCATATAATGAATTATCAATAATATCAATTAGAAAATAAGTTTGATTATCATCGGAATGTTTAGTATCTTTGAAAATATTAAAAGTAACTTATTCATCTTGGACTCTAAGAATTAATTTTTCTTATTGAACATCTATTAAAGCTCTTCCAATAGCTAAAAAGGATCTCCCTAAGATAAGAGATACATCATAATCTTCTTCCATATCAAGAACAATAAAATCAATAGAAAAAATAAAATTATTTACCTTTATCAAGACATCCTCCACTATACCTCTTGGATATTTGATAGATCTATCAACTAATTGAAAAGTAATAGTGGTAGACTTCGGTTCTCCTAGACCCAACTTTCTAAAAATAGAAAAAGACATAAGATTAATACTTGCTCCTAAATCGCATAAAATTTTATCAAAACTATAATCATCAA
This sequence comes from Cocos nucifera, assembly GCA_006176705.1. Taxonomy (NCBI): domain Eukaryota; kingdom Viridiplantae; phylum Streptophyta; class Magnoliopsida; order Arecales; family Arecaceae; genus Cocos; species Cocos nucifera. Next base: position 1,012,261 of record QRFJ01000296.1, read on the forward strand.
TAATGTAAGGAATAGTAAAATTTTCTAGATCTTTTAGCTTTTATGATAATTTATTTTAAAGTATTGTTGAGCATTCTTCATTCAAATTTATTCTCTCATGCTCCTTCAGCTTTTTCTTATTTGTTAGAATTTCTTTAAGAAACTTGGTATACCTGGGCATTTGAGTGATAGCATTTACAAAAGAAATATTAATATATAAATTCTTTAATATTTTAAAAAAATTAAAAAAAAATTATCTGGATGCTGTATTTATCTCTCTAGGAATGATAGTGACGGCACGTAGGGCTTCACATTTGGATCAGCAAACTGTATACCTGAAGACCATCCATCTACTGGTTGTTTTGGTGACTGACGAATTTTAATTGATGGTTTCTTATTTGTAGTTGGCTCTTTAGTCTCTTTCTTCTTATGTGGCTCCTCCAACTTTGTACCACTTCTTAGGGTAATAGCATTGACTTGCTCCCTTGGATTGATCTCCGTGTTGCTGGGCAAGGATCCCTGAGGTCTCTCGAAGATTATCTTAGCCATTTGATCTATTTGTATCTCCAAGTTTTGAATTACTGCTGTTTGGTCCTGCCTAAGTTTGGCTTTCAAATTTTTTATAGTTGTTTCTTGGTTTTGCATAAATTTGACCATCAGCTTCTTCATGTTGGACTTTTTTCAGGTACTTGGAACCCTAGGGGTGACTGTTGTGCTGTATTTTGATTGCTCCATGAGAAATTTGGATGTTGCCTCCATCCTTGATTGTATGTGTTAGAGTAGGATTATTTTATTATAATCTAAAAAAATTACCAACATAATTAGTTGTATCAGTTGCTTTAGCAAAAGAATTATCTATCTGGCAATTGCTCATATTGTGTCCTCCTCTATATAAGTCACAGGTGATTCTCTGAACATGCATAGCTATTTCCTTCAAGTTGTTGACTTCGGCTCTAAGGGCTATAATTTTAGCTAGTAAGGTTGGCACGCAATCTACTCCCTGCACAGCTACTGGTCTTATTGGCATCATGCATTCTGTCTGCCACTGATAGCTATTTGATGCCATCTCATCGATTAGATCAAAGGTTTCTTCCTTCATTTTTTGTTTAATGGTTCTTCCTGCTGCTGCATCAATCATAGAATGATTAATAGGAGATAAATCATTATAGAAAATTTGTATCTAAAGCCATACGTATAGTTGATGATGTGGACATCTCCTCAACGATTCCTTAAAATGCTCCCAAGCCTCATATAGTGTCTCCATATCCATCTACATAAAAGAAGTGATATCGTTGCGCATCTTGATAGTCTTGGAAGGTGGAAAGTACTTGGCTAAGAATATTTGGGCTAGGACATTCCAAGTTATGATAGAACCTGCAAGAAGAGAATGAAGCCAACTTTTAGCTTTGTCCTATAAAGAGAAAGAAAATAACCTTAATCTAATAGCATCATCCGACATCCCATTAATTTTAAAAGTATCACAAAGTTCAAGAAAGTTAAAAATATGGGCATTCGGATCATCATGCACGTGTCCACTGAATTGGATAATTGATTGAATTATTTTGATCATCACCGATTTTATTTCGAAGTTATTTGCTCATACAGACGGTCTCCTGATGCTCGAAGCTGCATCAACTATAGATGGTGTGATGTAATCATTTAATGGATGATGTACTGATCGAATAGCTTCATGCTGTCCCTCGATCGTCATATCCAATCCTAGATTGATATCGTTAGAATCTTCAGTTGCCATATTTCTTTCTTATTATAGTCTTCTGATGGTCCTTTCAATTTTTAGATCTAAAGATAGTAAGTTACTATATTTAGTACGTGTCATGCACTGAACAAAATTTTAAAAATAAAGTAAGAATAAAAATTAAAAATAAAATTTTAAAGTAAAGCTAGGATCAAAATTTTAATATTATTTTTGACACAATCTCTGGCAATGACGCCAAAAACTTAATGTGTGCTAATCTATAGCTATGGCAAGTGTACCAGTCAATCAAGTAATAAAGTAAATGAGTAGAGTATCGTCCCTAGAGGATTAGAAAATAAGTACTGAAAAAGTTCTTTCCTATGCTTTATTTAAAAGATCGATTTATGAGAATAAAAAATTAAGGAATAAATAAAAAAATAATTAAAAATTTAAAAAAATAGAGAGAGTATAATTATGAGGGTTTTTAATTTAAGAGCAATGGGTTATTAAGGCATTCAGTTCACCAACTCAGTCAATACAATATTTAGGTTATTAGATTAATTTTATTTATATGACGGTGGAGTCTCCTAATTTATTCACTATCCTTTGATCCAGGCGTAATAAAACTATCAATATTTATTAATTATTCTTTGATTCAGATATAATTTAAATAAATATTAATGTATTAAATTTTTATAAAATTTTTTAATTAAAATATGCTGCATCTAAAGCATACTAAAATTTCTGCATGCATATGAATTCTAATTTAATTCATAATACAAGATATATAATCAAGAAACAATAATATAAATGTACTTAGTCCATAACATCTATGTTCATCAGATCAATTAGAAGATGGCTAGTAATCTAAAAGCATTAAGATCAAATTTATATACTCTTCATGAATAAAATTTAAAATTAAAAATAAATCATATTGAATATTGCATCAAAAGAGTGGCTACACCTTAGTTTTAATAAAAAAAAAATTTAGTTCATGATAACAAGTTTAAAAATAGTAAATAAAATAAAAGTCATGAAGAAATTAGACTGTTTAATTGCTGAAATCGATTGTCCGTTGCTCTTGATGTGGAAAACTTGATGAAGAAGAAGAGAAGCTCCTCGATCGATGTTTTGATTGTCGGAAGAAGAAAAAAATTAAAAGCTCTTCCTTTTCTCTCTCTCAAAAATCTTTATTCAAAACTCTCTCTGCCTCTCTCTTCTCTTTCTGCCTCTCTCTTCTCTCTCTGTCTCTTTCTTTTTTTTCTTCGACAACAACAGGCCTTTTTATAATCTGGGTCATCTTCCATCGAAATTCTATTGAAATTAGGTTTAAAACTCTCAAAATAACTCAAAAAGAGTTCTAAATCAATTCTAACCATTGGATGTCGATTAAACCATCCAAAAATTACTCAAAAATTATTTTAAAATCTCAAATCAAGTCAAAATTCATTTGGACCATTGGATCAGTCTTGAAGATCAAATCTAGATCGTTAGATCGCGCACAGAGAAGCCTCTGATTCTTAGTTATAAGTCGGGATGAATCTCAACCATTGGATCTCGATCGAGAGCTACGGATGCCGTTCGTCGGTGTACAACTATCAGCCATTCGATCAAATCTTAGTGAAAGGCATTCATTCGATCAAGCAGAATTTTTAAATTATCCTCTATAGATCATGCACGAGCCCAGTATTGCGTGGATCGTCGCTTTCTTCAGTCAATCGGAGCATGCTTTTTCATATGAAATCTCCGAAATATCCTCCAAACGATCCACCGTGCATCATGAAAAATGCTGACGTCAGCGTTGCATTAGCGGGCGGTCTGCTGGGTGCGATCAAATCGGATGGTCTGCTGAGCCAATTTTTTTCTGAATCGGTTTGAACCGGACCATTTTTTTTTTAAAATTCAATTTCAGGCTCATTTGAAGTCTGTTTTGCCTAAAATTTATTTCATCTGAACTAGAAAAATAAGATCTTCATATTGATGGTCTTCTTTCCTATATAAGATTAATAAAAATATTAATTTTTTAAAAAATAGATTAATTTATTTTATAATTTAATATTTTTATTAGTATATTTTTACCACTTATCATTTATCTTCTTCAAATGATACTTATGGATCGTAGGGTTAATCTACCATATATGATGATGCATTATATGAATGAATGTTTTTAAAGTATCAAATCTTATTTATCCTATAGAGCCATCATGACTTGTATCTTCGAGACATTTGATGTCCCTATTAGTAATGAAGATGAAATCATTAAGCTTAAATCTACTGATATGTACAATCAGTCATCTTTGAGGTGTATGGCATATATCTATTCTAATGGGATATTGAAGCGTGATGAAGGATAAGCTTCAGATGAAGATGATGATGCTGATAGAGATCAGCCTGACCAGCCTAGTCAGTCCACATAGTTTGATCAGCAGGCGTCTGAGCTACGAGTATTATCAACTTGAATAGATGCACTCGAAATATCTCTGACGAGATGTATGGACGAGAGATTCGCACAATTTCAGCAGTTCACTTAGTATTTTTATCGTTAATTTTCTCCACCACAGGACCCTCCAACAAATGCTTAGCCCTCGACATCCTCTAGCAGATGCTTTATCATTTGTATTTGAAGTTATAATTTATGTATTGTTTTTATTTGAAATCATCACTTATGCATCATTTGTATTTGACTTATGTATGGTTTGTATTTGGATTTATGACTTTGATCCTTTTCCTTACATGTTTTGTTTCTAATAAATTATGGATTTGGATGTTGGAGTTATATTTTAGTGTTTAGAGTTAACTTAAATGTTAAAAGTTATCCGATAGAGCCAACATAATTTAGATCTTTAGAGGTTGTGCTAAACTGATCAATGGACAAAAACCCTAGAAGGGCGATCAATTCTGATCGAAATTATCATGCCGATCAGATATAGTCCAAATCCTTATAGTGTGCCATGCTAGGTCTACGATCGATAATACTAGAAAGCCGATCAATTCCAATCAAAACCGTTCATTTTATCCAACATAGTTTAGTTGTTTAGATTGTGCCATGTCAAATCGGTCGACCAACCTACCTGGCCTCCAGGCTAAATGGTAAAACATTTCAAGGTCCGATCGACCTAGCCTTTAGATCGATCGACTGGCAACATCCCGATAACACCGATCCCTCCTGGTCAATACTAGCCGATCGGCTGGCCATGCTTGAAGTAAGAGTTAGCAATCAATCAATCTAAATCAAGGTCAACCGGCCCAAACCCAAGGTTGTCGATCGATCCCAGTCAACATCATCTGGTCGACCATTCAGTCAATCAAGGAAAAGGCGATCGACCGATCTAAATCTAGGTTGACCAACCCAAACCCGAGGCTGCTGATCAATCCCAGTCAATCTCAGCTGGTCAACCGACCTATGGCTAGGTGGCGTGCCATGCCAAACCGATCGACCGACCAATGTTTAGGTCGATCGGCCTATGGTTATGTTTGTTTTTAATTTGCTGTTGGTCAGGTCGACACACGGGTGAGGGCACTGTCCAATCCGATCGCAACACCAGCATGCATACCATGCCAAATCTGATATGGCTGGTCAAGTGATCAATCGATCGATAGTCATGGCTTGCGTGCTGTGCCAAATAATTAATTGACCAACCCAAGGGTAAATATTTTGATCGACTGGCCTTACGTGCATGCTGTGCCAAACCATTCGACCAATTATGAATTTTACAAATTCATATCATGATAGAAGAACTACAAAAACACACACTCCACATTTAAATTGTTGATAAATATTTAAATTTTTCACATTGCCAAAAAGTTTGATACAATCGTTTGTGATAAGAAAAAAAAGAAACATGTGTGATGCACAATCATCATATCCCACAAGATGGCCATCTCCTCATCCGTATAGGTTGCTTCCGACGATGCACTAGCTCCAGTTCGCTAGGTCCCATAACCTCCGGTTCGTTAGGTCCCATATCCTTATAATGAACATAATATGAAAGTTCCTGATCAATCATTTCCACTACATACTCAAAATGGATAGCTACATCTAAAACATAAGGGACCTGGCTCATATCGTCATGCATATAAGCGGCCAATGACATGTACGAAGTGCATAAGGGAAACTCTGCCATCAGAACTAGAGAGGTGGTAGATCAACTGCCTCATCTATGTCGAGCTGGAGGAGGTGGTCTGGATGACGTCGAATGCCCAAAAGCTAGAAGAGTCTCCTGCTCTATCCGAAGATCAGGAGGATAGACACGCATGGTGATACGATTATGCTGGTCGACCGCATGTAAAATGGATCTGCATATATCCTAGATGGCTTGCGAAGATGTCGATATCGATACTGGATCAGCAAGATCATGTATCCTTGCTAAGCCATCACTCTGAAATAACATAAAATCAAGTAGTGAATAATATAAAATTAATATGACAAATATTCTTGAATAAATTATCAAACTATAATTAATGAGTGTACCAGATAATTGAATATAGCACCACTATAACTAATGAATCGTCGAGTGATGCGTCTATACCACTGCATGTATATATCGTTGAAGTCCATGGTACCATCAATTGGAGGCCCATCTATAATGTAGTAGCGACGGCTCTCCTATAATAGAAGAAAATGCTGATGAGTAACACTCCAATCTTATTTGACCCATCCTCTAAGATCAATCCGATGTAGTCGGGCATCTGTATCACAACTATCTGGAATGGGCTGATGAATCCCAAACTAATGCAAGACTTGATTCAAAAAATGCTACTCTACGATGTGAAAACAAATAAGCGGCATTCAATTATGCCACACATCCTGTTTGATGAAGCAATAATCAAGTAATCGGGCAAGGACATCGGCAATATATAGCTCCCATACCATCTACGTATAAGTAGAATGAGTGTTAATTAATTGATATGCATTAACATATATAAATTAACTTCTAATGAATATGAGATATAAATGTAATGCTTATCTGGTCTGTAGTCTATGGATTGAGATGGTATCAGTACGCAATGAGAACATGGGTCGATACATCCTTGATCGAAAAAAAATCTCTTCATCTGTATATATAATAACATACATGTATTACATACTCTTTATATATACTTATAAATATGTAACAATCATATCACATACCTCATGCCTAACAGACTAGGTGACAATGCACCACCATCAGGTAGATTCATAATAGGATCAGGTATATGTCAACCTAATATTTGTGGTGTTATAAAGGAAAACCTATCCCATGTCCATAACTACAATAATATGAGAGGTCCAATTATCTCATGCACATCTTTATGACTTGCCCTACACATCCCTCTATACAACCATGCCAAGGCGACACTACCCCAACTGTAATGTCCTACAATCTCAAAATGCTCAAGTAAAGGTAAAAATATTAGATAAACAAAATTTAAACCCTTAACTCCAAACAAACATCCATCCATGAGCTGCAGGATATATGTCCTAGCATAACACTGAATGGCAAACTCACCGGCATCAGGGACTAACTCAGTAAAGTGCTCTCCTAACCACGTCAAACTAAGCCGCGATCCTATAATCATACTATCTGGTGGGCTAATACTTAATAGATCTAAATAAATCTGATGTCAATCATATCATGTGCTGCCTGTCACTGCAAGTCCATCAACCGACAATCCAAGCTAGATAGAAATATCCTGCAATATAATGGTGCACTCTTCCTGAGTTAAATAAAATATATGGATCTCTGGCCACCACCGCTCTATGAATGCTGTGATCAAATGCCAATCCTGCTGTATAAATCCGATGTGACTCAATCTATAGAATCCAGCTTGATATAAATGCGGGATAATTCGTGCATCTAGTTGCGTCGACCTACGCAACACGAGCTCTCTCCGACGGCATGTAAGAAACCTCGATTCCTTTATAATAATAAGAAAAAAATGATGTAAAATCATGTAGAGTAAATAAAGTCAATGCTTGTCAAAAGATAACAATGACATTAACGCATACCTCTCCATCCTAAACTGATGATGACCGATGAATCGCCTGATCATATAATATAGAATCATCAATTGGCCCTGGATCCATGTATACGATATACTATAAGCATTTAATAATAGTTAACATTAAAAAATGACATTAACAACATTGATTAGTTGTATTACAATGTCACCTGGTTGCATTAATATAACATATCAATGTCTGACATTTAAGTACATATCTTAAAAAAATAAATCTAATACAACCATACTTCATATAACATAATAATTCATGTTTCAAAGTACATATCATTCTCTATTTCTAATTCTTAGACATGTCCATCTATAATGGCCTGCCTCTCCACATTCTCGATATGTAGGCCTGGTAGTAGATTCCCTCCAATCCATTTCATTTTGTAATCTCGAAGAGTGTGGTCTATCCTTATGTCATAACCATTCTTATACATGTATGATAACACACTCCTCTTGTATTTGTGGCCAATAATCCTGATGTGGTATGGGCTGAAATTGATGAGCGTAACTATGATGGTAATTATTTATGGTGTAACAACGATCAATATAATGCCAAAAATTAATTGCAACATGAGCACATGCAGCCATAAAATGTGAACAAGACAAATAATAGCACTACCATTTTTGACACGTACATGTACGCTTAGAAAGTCTCACTATCTGCAGCATTTGGTGTAATAAGGTTAGCTATTTAACTACTATTAGATTTATAATAATAGAAAATGAGAAAGATCTGCAACAAATAGCTAAGCTACATTTTATTGCCTTTGTTCATATAAGGCCCTCGCATTGCTATCTATGCTTGGAATACGCCACTAGCCCTATCAAAGTTTGTAATATTGTGTGATGTAGTTTTGGATTAGTTAGAGATTACACGGCCTGTAACAAATGGAGTAAATCTTTCATCTTTTTCTAGTGCATCAACTATCTTAGCACGACAACCTTCAAAATAAGATATAAGATGAAAAAATGTTAATTTTGCTAAAATAGTTATTGGCAGAAAATGAGCATTTTTAAAAACTCCATTAAAACACAAATTAGTAGTCATTATTCCATATTGTCAACCACCATCATGTGCTTGAGTCCATTTATCTAAAGGAATTTCATTTAGCCACTGAATGGCTTCCGATTTTACCTTTTCAATCTTTCTCATATATTTCTCAAACATCCTAATCTGTGTTTTCATGCCAGCTTTCTTCACCATATCTCGTAGTTTTGAATCCTAAAATTGTGTGTTAAAATTGCTTGCTATATGACGCAAGCAATATACATGGAATGCATGTGGTGGTTGCTAACCAAGATGTTGATTTTGTACTGCAGATAAAATACCAATATACCGATCTGAAATCAGACAAATATTCTGACGTGCAATAACAAAAGTTCTCATACATGCTAAGAACCAACCTCACGTATTGGAAGACTCTTCATCTACTATAACAAATGCGAGAGAAAAAATTTGATTATTTCCATCTACAGCTATTGCAATCATCATCTTCTCTCGATACTTTCCACATAAGAAGGTAGCATCGATACTAATCACTGGCCGACAATATTTGAACCCTTAAATAGAAGGTGCAAAAGCCCAAAAAATATGATCAAATGTAGCATATGCCGGATGACCTATAGAACTACTGATAAATTTAATCAAAGAGCCGAGATTGAATTGCTCTATAGCATGCAATCATTTTGGTAATAATTTTTATGATTTGTCCCAATCACCAAATATCATAGCCATTACTTTTTGCTTGGCCTTCCATAACTTTCTATAACCCGGGATGTGGTTGAATCTATTTTTTAAGATTGCACCAATGCTAGCAATAGAGATTGTAGGTACTTCTTTCACCAGATCTCATATTTCATTGACGATAAAATTAGAATCTAATCTAGAATAATCCTGAGAAAGCATAACAGATATACATATATGCGGACCAGCATATTATGTGACTTCAAAGTAGTTATACTGCTTAATTGCTCGAAGCATCTATTGACATCCTGACTCTTTGTTTTTACATTTAACAATCCATAATTTTGGCTCTAATTGAATAACTTTGAATTCACGATATGTATCAATTGAATATTGTTTTACTGTATTTTGTAATTCAATCTTATCTACAAAATGGAGTCCCTTACATAACTCTTTACCTCTTTTCCATGTATAAGATTGTCCTTGCAATATAGAGCACATTAATATATTAGCAGCTGCCCAATCAAACTGACTGAATATTCTAAAAGAAGCTTCAAACATTGATAAATTTGGGACTCCTATATCATTTAAAGCAATATTGTGTGAGCTTTCTGCATCATGTGATGTGCCAGCTTTCTTAACATCAACTTTCATATCATCTTCGCTTGGAGCATCATCCTCATAAAAAAGTCGATCATCTACATGAACCATATCAATACCACTTGTATATACTGATGCTTGTCTGATGATATTTCGTATCATATCATCATCCTCTATACCAAACTGATCTTTTATATGTCTTGAAACCTGTTCACCAGGCCATTATCTAATTTATACAAACTGGAGCAAATAGTCGATTTTCCTAACTGCGTTGTCATTTCTAAATTTTGATCAATAATATCTTCAGTATCTTATATGTGTTGGACATTGAGGTATAACTCCGCATCAAATAGATAAGGATGAAAACTTATCATTGTAAAAATTATCTCTATATCATCATCATCAAAAATCGGAATAGCTTCATAGTTAATTACTGATGGTTGTACAACTTATGAATATCTATATATTATTGTTATTTTACTTCAATTTCTATCTACATGAAATATTTGGTACAACTTTTACTCCAACTCAATAAATTTCATTTTATTTTTAATTTTGAGGGCTTTCTATGGTTGCCTATTATACTCGATGCCATATGGACTATTGAACCATTAATATAATATAACATTGTAATAGTATCTACCATTTCTCACTACCTATTATAATAAAAAGTGTAAATCAAATAAGACTGTTCAAAGAATAATAATGTTTGGGTTTAGTGTTAGGATAGTCAAATGATTTATTAAGTATTAAAATATTACACTGACGAGAAGGCACCAGCCCTCTAGTACAAAAATGACAAGAATGAGAAAATGTTAAAAGAATGTAAAAACGAGATTTTGCAAATCTTTTTGTGCGGCAAGTCTTGAACCTCATCTTATTTAAGTGCTAAGAAAATTGATAGCTAATAATATATGGATTAGAATTAAAAAATTCCTAAAGATAAATGTGATAAGTGCTTGTATGATTCATGTGAAAATACTATGATTCATGTGAAATTAGGCCTAGCATAATATGATGTTCTTTAATCTAGACTAATTCAAACTAGTTATTCCTTATACATATTAACAAAATTTAAAACAAAATTTCTCTTTCAAATTGAACAAGGTCCTAGGTCAAAGTTGATGATTCAATAGTCTTGTTGAAGACCTAAGTTATATCCCTATCTTAAGATTTTTCACCAGCACTTAGAGAGCTTAATATCCGAATATTAGGATGCAGGCTAAAAACAGTTGTAATAAAATATTGCCAATGACAAAAAAAGAATATAATGTTCAAAAGATATTATATGTCAGTAGATAAAAATTATATTATTTTGATTTCAATCTATCAAAAAAAAAAAAGTCAAAACTCATAAGGGGGCCATCGATCTAGGGGGAACGGCCAATCATGGGAGGGGGAGCTGACTGGTTGGGAAAGGATGGAAGCCAGTCGGAAGGTTGATCGGAGAGGGGCGGAAGCCAGTCGAAAAGGAGGGAAAGGCGGTCGAGAGGTCGGTCCAAGAGGGAAGGAAGTTGGTCGGAGGGAGGAAAGTCGATCGAAGAAGGGCAGAAGCTGATCGGAGAGGGAGAGAAGCAGGGTCGGGATGCCGATCGAGGAGAGTATGGACCACCGAAGGAAGTCGATCATGTGTGGGGGCCACACTATCGGACTGCCAGAAGTATGGAACGTGCTGTCAAGGGCTATCGAAAGTGGGGGACCACGGTCATTGGGCGAAAATGGCGTAGATGAGGGACCATGATGGTCGGCCAAAAAGAATAGAGGTAGAGTAAAATACATGATGAACCTGCATCTTGAAGATACGATTTCATTTGAAATATATATTTTTTTTAAATAATTTTCATGATGATGCTAAGAGGCATCCTACTTAGCTAAAACAGTATATTTTTGAAAACAAAAAATATATATTATTTTTAAAAATTAATATTTAAATAATAATATTTTTAAAAAAAATCTCATGAAAGCTCTCATGTCAAATCACAAGGTTAAATAGCATGACAAAAATGTCCTTGCATGGTACTAAAATTACAGGATATATTTTTTTTTTCTAAGATAAATTATAGTGCTTTTGTTGTTTAAAAGTCCTATTCTTGCTGCCCCTTATTTATTTTAAAATATCATAAGCTTATAATGCTAATATCAGATAATTGAAAGAAATTTCCCCGGGCTTTTCAATTTATTTTGGATATTTATTGGAGTGGAGATAAATTTGGAATAATTATTTATAGTATTCACCTTTAAACGACCTTTTGACCAATAGTTATTCCTTTCTGTATATTATTTTATTATTTCGTCAGTTATTTTTTTTGGAAAAAAAATGTTTCCCTCGTGGACTGGGGCAATCTAAAACATTATGGCGTTCCCCATCCAGGTCCAGTCAGTAAGGGTAATTTGGTAATATATCAAAAACTTGCGTGCGGTTTAAGCAGTAGACCTCGGTCATCGAGAGCCCAATTTAACCGATAGGTGTGTTGCTGTTCTTTCTGAATTCCCCGCACCAACGCGGGTCGTTCTCCCGTCGCTCTCTTGCTCTCGCTTCAAGCGGTAGCTCTCTCGCTCCCGCCACCTGCGCCAAACCTAGGTCTCCTCTCCTTTGCTCTTCTCTTCTCTTGCTGTTGTTCTTTCTCAAGGACCAGGTAACCTCCCTCTTCTCCCGATTCGGAGCTCGTTCTCCTCCTAGATGCCTTCGAGCTGGGTTTCGTTCGTTGTTTTCTCGTCGATTCCTTCGTTTCTTGATGCTTTTTGTTCGGAACCAGGTGAAAAGTCTTTTTCCAGAAGGGGCCCGGAGCAGCCGGGCCCGAGGCGGATTCTCCGGACACAGACTGCGGGGGACCTCGGGGAGTCGATCTTTGACAGTGAGGTCGTGCCGTGGTCCCTCAGGGAGATCGCTCCCATCCTCCGTGCGGCCAACGAGGTCGAGTCCAGCAACCCTCGGGACGCTTACCTTTGTAAGTTCCTTGTCAGCGTATCCTTATGCCATTTGCTTCTGGTTCGTGTGCTTGTTCAAGCTACTCGTTGTCCGTTAATTTGTACATGCCAGGGTTTGATATATATTTGCTGGTTTAATCAGTTCAGTTTGCATGTTAGAAAATATTGTAATTTTACTTGCATAACCAATGAATCTTACAGGAATTGCGAACGTATCCGTTGGGGATAAATCCCGCTTTGCGAAATCAAGTTCGGTGGTCAGTCTGATGTGGCCAGTAGCGACAGAAGTGCTTCATCGGATGGGCTTCAGCCGAACCCTTAGTGGCCAAACTTCATCTAATCCGTTCAGCCGGCCAAGCTACTTCGCTGCCGAGCTCCTTCGGACTCCCAGCGTCAGGACCGAACCTCTCCAACTGGCCAAACTGTTTAGCGGTCGAGCTCTTTGAACTCCTAGCGATCGAGCTTTTTCTAACCCATTCAACCAGCCGAGCTACTTAGCTGCCGAGCTCCTTGGATTTCAAACAGTTGGACTTTAATGGAATCCCCCAACGTCCGAACTCCTTAGCGGTCGTCCCTCGGCCGAACTCTCCAAGCGGCCGTCCCTTCAGCCGGTCGAGCTCCTCCGAACTCCTCTACGACCGAGCTTCTTTCGAGCTTTCCCTTCAGCCGAATTCTTCTACAAGTCCGAACTCCTCTGGACGAACTGTCGCCATCAGTCTGCAACACGATCTGCCAGTATGGCTGTCACCATCCGTCTGACGACGCCTTTCTCTCCGTACTGAACTTAATGCGGCCCGCGATCTATCAGTATAGCTGTCACCATCCACCTGACAACACCTTCCTTTTCATATCGAACTCCATGCGGTCCCAACGGCTCTCTGCCAGGCGGTATGGTCGTCATCATCAACTAAGCTCCGTCTATAAAGGACCCTCCAGATACGCTAACTTTAATCTCTCTGATCTCTAAGCTCTCATCTTGTTCTCCAAGCTTCGGAACTCATTCCGAGCACTCCATTCCTTTTGGCAAGAGCTGACTTGATCGTCGAAGGGTCCTATCGGAGCCACCCCCCACCGGCTCTGGATGGGATTTTGTTTTGCAGGTTTCCGACAGCGATCTCATCGGCTTTCACTCCAGCAAACTCCGACGACGGTCAGATTCTGCGTCAATAGATTGACGCTAGAGGAAGAGCCCTAAACCTTCGAGGTTTTCTTACTCTTAAAGGAGTGCTCGACGATGATTTCTCTCTCTTCGGAGATCCGTTCTTCCTCACTAAAGTTCTTCTCTGAGAGAAAATGTCTCGAGAGCTTCAACTTCGACCTCGACTAAAGATGGGATCTCTTCCGAGCAACCGTGTCAACATCGGCTGAAGAGCTTCAATTTCGACCTCGGCTAGAGATAGGATTTCTTCCGAAGCGACCGTGTCAACCTCGGTTGGAGAGCTTCAACTTCGACCTTGGCTAGAGATGGGATCTCTCCCGAGCAACCGTGTCAACCTTGGCTGAAGAGCTTCAACTTCGACCTCGGCTAGAGATAGGATCTCTCCCGAGCGCAACCTCCGACTTCGATCGCAGTGGACGAAGCCTCCCTCAACCTCGGCTAGAGATGGGATCTTCTCCGAGCTTCAACTTCGATATCAACTTTAGCTGAAGATGAGATCTCCCCCGAGCTTTGATCTAGACCGGCACAGAGCTCAGAGCAAGACTTCGGCAGTCGTCTTTTCTGCACTCCCTTTCCTCGAATTTCGAGCTCGAAAGTGGGGGAGACTATTGTTGGGGATAAATTCTGCTCCCGCCGATGTCAAGTTCGATGCTCAGCTTGATGTGGCCAGTAGCGACAGAAGAGCTTCAGCAGACGGACTTCAACCGAACCCCCAGTGGCCGAGTTTCATCTAACCCGTTCAGTCGGTCGAGCTACTTAGCTGCCGAGCTCCTTCGGACTCCCAGCGTCAAGATCGAACCCCTCCAATCGGTCAAACTGCTTAGCGGCCGAGCTCCTCGAACTTCTAGCGGTCGAGCTTCTTCTAACCCGTTCAGCCGGCCAAGCTACTTAGCTGCCGAGCTTTTTGGACTTCAAGCGGTCGGACTTTAACGGAATCCCCCAGCGCCCGAACTCCTCAGCGGTCGTTCTTCAGCCGAACTCCCCAAGCGGTCGTCCCTTCAGCCGGTCGAGCTCCTCCGAACTCCTCTATGACCGAGCTCCTTCCGAGCTTTTCCTTCAGCCAAACTTTCCTATAAGTCTGAACTCCTCTGGACGAACTGTCGTCATCAGTCTGCAACACGACCTGCCAGTATGGCTGTCATCATTCGCCTGACGACGCCTTCTTCTCCGTACCGAACTTCATGCGACCCACGATCTGCCAGTATGGTTGTCACCATCCACCTGACAACGCCTTCCTCTCCATACCAAACTTCATGCGGCCCCAACGGCTCTCTGCCTGGCGGTATGGCCGTCACCATCAACTAAGCTTCGCCTATAAAGGACCCTCCAGATACGCTAACTCTAATCTCTCTGATCTTTAAGCTCTCATCTTCTTCTCCAAGCTCCGAAACTCATTCCGAGCACTCCATTCCTGTTGGCCAGAGCTGACTTGATCGTCGGAGGGTCCTGCCGAAGCCACCCCCCACCGGCTCCGGACGGGACTTTGTTTTGTAGGTCCCCGACGGCGACCTCATCAGCTTTCACTCCAGCAAATTTCGGCGACGACCAGATTCTGCGTCAACAGTATCAAAATATACACGCATAATGGAAGAAAAGAAAAAAAAGGAATAAAAATCTCATCAACTTGGGATATTATATATGTTCTTGCACTCTTTACCGGCTGCTGCATGTTGGATATTGTAATTACTCCGTGTATGTTTCGTTCTTTGATATGTGCTATTTTTGAAGTTGATTGTCTTAACATTTTCTTTTGGCACTTTCTTTTAGCATTCTTGTTGGAGTCCTTGCTATGTTCATGCTGAATATGACATGTATTTTTTTCACGATGGGATAGGCCGTTTCTTTGCATTTGAAAAAGCTTGCCAGTTGGATCCGAGTTCGAATCAATTTAAAACTGCACTTTTGCAGAGGCTGGAAAGAGTATGTCTTACATCCATTTGTTGTTATGTTATACGTTGTTAGTATATGCTCTGTGTAGTCAGCATTCTTTTCTTAGTTATGGAAAAAAATATCGCTTGCAAATTAATGTTTTTCTTTTTAGTCATCACGAAAATAAGTTATATTTCATTAACATTTCTTTAAAAAAAAAAAATCAATTTATAAGTCTAGCAATCATCATAATCATTTTGATATGAGAACAATTCATTGTTGTTAACAATATCGATTTGTGTCCATTTTTATGAACATTGAAGGTTTTTAAAGAGATTTATTCTTGTTTAAAGAGTTTATGTTCATTTGCTTCTTTAATCTTTGTAATATTCTTCACAAAACAAATACAGGTTGAGGCATAAGGAACCAAGTTACTAAAGTTGTATTTTACTTTACCTTAATTAAAGAGGTATTGAATTGCTATATTATGAGGACCTTTACTAGAATGTCAAATGTGGCATCTCATGAGCGGTTGCAATTTGATAAGGAGAAAAAACATATCCATTTGATTTAATGATAATGATAATATTATTGCTTTTTATTAATCAGAAGGTCTATAGATTTCTCTTTACTCCATCTAGCATATGCTGGAGCATCTCCACTATGTTGAAGACTCATCATAGATGTTTTCAAGTATCATATTGGCAATTCAACATGTTGGATCTGGAAATATAGATGATCTTTATAAACAATCCAGTGCCATGCCTAGCTTAACTGCATAAGCTGAAGCTCAGGTGGTGATTCCAAATAATTGTTTAGCACTATTGAGATGGCTTAGTTATGGCTTAGTTAAGTGCTGGAGATCTTCGATAGGGCCCAAACAGAAGCTTTGAAGGCTCTTTTTTTTTTCTAATTACTTTTGTTACTTATTCATGCTTGTGATAACTAGTGGTTGGCATTCCCATGAACAGGTGTTTGTATTTTCTGATGTATCGGATGTAAGACATGATCCACAATACAAGGATGCATAACTAGCATGCCATGATACAATCACTAAAATAGCTCCATTTTGCAAGAACTCCTACTTTTGATATATTTTTTTTTTTCAATAAGAAAAGTTGGATTAGCCTAGATAAGTAATGGTATGATATATGGATCTAAATGTTGATTGGATGTTAAATGGCGTGCTAAAACATTCAGACTTTTTTTTTTTTTGATACTTTATAAATGTTATCATTATCTTTAAAAGTTTTATATAAAGGTTTTGTATTGTCCTTAATTGACAAACACATAGATTGGTAGACAGTAGTTGAAGCCATATTCATCATCATCCACTTGATCCTCCGTCTTGCATAGATTCGTCTCAAATTAAAGCTTTTTTTAATTCAAAAACATATTCCATGTTTCAAATACATGAACCATCCATCATCAAAATCAACCGATCATAAACTATGTTGGGGATAAATTTCACTCCTGTCGAAGTTCAGTCTGATGCTTAGTCTAATGTAGCTGGTAATCACGGAAGAGCTTCGATCAGAAATTCTCCTCCAGCGGTCAGACTCCAGCCGAACTCCTTCAACCAGCCGAACTCTTCCAGCGGCCAAATCTTAGCCGAACTTCTTCAGCCGGCCGAACTCCTCAGCGGCCAAGCCCCAATCGAACTTCTCCTTCGGTCGAACTCCTCCCGGACTTCTCCTTCAGTCGGATTTCTAAAGGAGCCGAACTCCTTTCGGACTCCTCCTTCAGTCGGATTCCTCCACTGAACTTCTCCTTCAGTCGGATTCCTTCAGAGGTCAAACTCCTTTCGAACTCCTTCAGTCGGATTTCTACAAGAGCTAAACTCCTTCTGGACTCCTTCAGTCGGATTTCTTTAGGAGCAGAACTCCTTCCAAATTTCTCCTTCAATCGGGTTCCTTCAGGAGCCGAACTTCTTTCGGATTTTTCCTTCAATCGGATTCCTCTAGGAGCCAAACTCCTTCTAAACTTCTTCTTCGATCGAGCTTCTCCAGGAGTCGAACTCCTTCCAGACTTCTTCAGTCGGATTCCTCCAGCGAATTGCTTTCAGATTTCAACTAGCATTCCTTCCGGATGATCCCCTCTAGACGTATTTCCTTCAGGAATCCAAACTCCTCTAAAATTGATATATGTAGAAGTTCTTCACCAACCAACGCCTGCTTCCTCCGAACTACGACTATTAAATCTCGACGAACGATCGCTATCAGTCTGACGACGTTCCTCTCTCTGTAGCAAATCCCATACGGCCCCGAATGGCCTATCATCGGACGGTTATGGCTATCACTATCAGTCTGACGACACCTTCCTCTCCGTACCAAATCCCATGCGGTCCCGAGCGGTCCATTATCAGACGGTATGGCCGTCACTATTAATCAAGCTCTATCTATAAAAAGAGATGCTCTAGATACGTTTTCTCTAAATTCTCTTTTTCTTTCCAAAATTTTGCGGAACTTTTTTCTGAGCATTCTATTTTTATTGATCAGAAAAGCTGACTTGATCGTCGGAGGATCCTGCTGGGGCCACCACCACCGACTCTGGACGAGATTTTATTTTACAGGTCATCGGCGGCGACCTCGCTTTTCTCGGCTCCAGTTCGATCTGGCATCAATTAGATTCTGCAACAACAGAATTGGCGCTAGAGGAAGGACCTCTATTTTTGAGGTACCCTTGTTCTTAAAAGAGTGCTCAGTCGATCCTGTGGAGCTAATTCTTCAAGGTCTATCTCCATCTTCTCCTTCAATCTCAAGAAATGCCTCCAAAGAAGGCAACTACTAGGAGATCTACCGTCAGATCCGTCCGTTCCAACTTCAGCGCCGGCGCTTCAACCCCCACCTCCATCGGCGGTCATGGTAGATCCGAAGCAATTTAACCTGCTGATGCAGCGGATTCAGGGCTTCACCGAAATGGTGTAGGTCATGCGGCAGCCCCTGGTGGCGGTTCTGCTAGAAAACCCACCGTCGAGATATCAGAAATCGATCCCAAGGAGGAGCACTTGGGCTAGCATAGTCATCGCTCCTGGGAAGGAGAAATAGAGAGCAGAGGATCCTTGCTTGGATCATGGTTCTTCTTCGAAAGGGACCTTCTCCATCCATGATTGGAAGCCTTTCAAGATCTGCAATCGAGTTGACATCCTCGATCAGAAACTACGAAAGATGGATCGACGGATTGAGGAGCTCGCCCACGTCATCCCAGCTCACATGATGACATCTACACCGATCCTCCTTTCTCTCCCCGAATTATGCAAGAACTCGTCCTGCCGAACTTCAAGCTCCTCTAATTTGAAAGTTACGACAAAGCCTCTGATCCAATTGATCACCTAAAAGCTTTTCGGATCATGATGCTGCTTCATGACGCATCAGACGCCATATTATGCCGAGCTTTTCTATCTACCTTAAAGAAAGCAGCAAGAAACTGGTACTTGACGTTGAAGCCGGGTACGATCTTCTCCTTTTATTAGATGAGCCATCAGTTTGTGGCTCACTTCGTCAGCAGCTGACGTCCGCACCGAGGTTCGGATTTTCTGATGAACATCAAGCAGGAGGGGGAATTCATCCGTGCTTATATCATCCAGTTTAATACTGCTGCGTTGAAGGTCCGGAATTTGGATCAGTTAGTTGCGATGGCCGCACTCAAGGGCGGCCTTTAGAAGAATGATTTACCGTTCTCCCTGGAGAAGTACCCCAGAAACTTTGTCGATCTGTTAGCTCGTGCTGAGGGATATGCTCAAGCAAAAGAATCATTTAAGTTGAAGGATGAGGAAGCCGCAGGAGAGCGGCATAGACTCGCCGCTGATAGAGGATCAAATAAAGTTCGGCCGCGCTCATGGACTCCCCCCGAGCGTAAGCGAGCTCGAACTTCTCCTCGAGCTCGTCGTCAAAGAAGTTCCGACGGAAGGGCGCGAAAAAGTTCCTCCCTGAAGGTTTCATAACTACGTCCTCCTCAATGCTCCACAGACGCCGGCCTGAAGCAAGCTAATGGCGCCACCACAGCTAAAACCACCAATGAGGGAGGAACAACAAGGAGATCGACCGCCTTCCGACATCATCAACGCTACCTCTGGGGGGCTTAGTACTTCGACGAGCCGCCATCTCTCAGCCTCAGAGTCAGGAGAAGCTTGCTTCGAATTGAGAAGGCCCACATGAAATAGAGGAGGTCGTCCGGCTCGAAATCTATCGTCTGAAGAAGCTCGGAGGAATAACGCTCTCACGATCTTGAAATTCAGAGAATCTGAGAATGTACTGTCGGTAATTTTTCTTCAATAAAACTCCTTCATTTCAATATTATTGTTTCTCGGCGCAAAAACTATCTGATGATAGGAAAGAAGCAATCAATAGTGGCCATGTTAGGAACTGAGGGAGAACCTCGTTCTAATATAAGCAAGTCGAAGATCTCATTCATTTTAGACGAGATGGGGGGAGAGGCTCTGACAACGGTCTTTATGTGCTCCCACAGTCCGTTAGGAACAGGAGGAGAACCTCGTCCTAACGCGAGCAAAGTCGAAGGTCTCGTTCATTTTAGACGAGATGGGAGAAGAGGTTCTGACAACGATTCTTATGTGCCCCCACAGTCCGTTAGGAACAGGAGGAAAACCTCATCCTAACGTGAGCAAAGTCGAAGGCCTCGATCATTTTAGACGAGATGGAAGGAGAGGTCCTGACAACGGTCCTTATGTGCCCCCATAGTCCGTTAGGAATAGGAGGAGAACCTCGTCCTAACACGAGCAAAGTCGAAGGTCTCATTCATTTTAGACGAGATGGGGGAAGAGGTCCTGACAACGGCCCTTATATGTCCCTACAGCCTGTTAGAAACAGAAGGAGAATCTCGTCCTAACGCGAACAAAGTCGAAGGCCTCGTTCATTTTAGATGAGATGGAGGAGAGGTCCTGACAACGGCCCTTATGTGCTCCCACAGTCCGTTAGGAACAGGAGGTGAACCTCGTCATAACGTGAGCAAAGTCGAAAGCCTCGTTCATTTTAGATGGAATGGGGGAAAAGGCCCTAACAACAGTCCTTATGTGCCCCACAGTTCGTTAGGAACATGAAGAGAATTTTGTCCTAACGTGAGCAAAGTCGAAGGCCTCGTTTATTTTAAACGAGATGAGAGGAAAGGCTCCGACAATGATCCCATTGTGCCCGACAACAACAGAAGATAAAATCTTCTTCAACCTCGACTGGAGATAAGATCTCTCCTGAGCTTCGACGTTTACATCAACAGAAGATAAGATCTTCTTCAACCTCGTCTAGAAATAAGATTTTTTCCGAGCTTCAACGTCTACATTAACAGGAGATAAAATCTTCTTCAACCTTGGTTGGAGATAAGATCTCCTCCGAGCTTCTACGTCTACGTCAACAAAAAATAAGATCTTCTTCAACCTCGGTTGGAGATAAGATCTCTTCCGAGCTTCTACGTCAATAAGAGATAAGATCTCCTTCAATCTCGGCTGGAGATAAGATCTCCTCCGAGCTTCAACGTCTACGTCAACGGAAGATAAGATCTTCTTCAACCTCGGCTGGAGATAAGATCTCACCCGAGCTTGCAACGTCTACGTCAACAGGAGATAAGATCTCCTTTCAATTTTGGCTGGAGACAAGATCTCCCCCGAGCTTCAACTTCAACGTCAACCTCGGCTGGAGACAAGATCTCTCTCGAGCTTCAACTTCAACGTCAACCTCGACTGAAGATAAGATCTCTTCCGAGCTTCAACTTCAACGTCGACCTTGGTTGGAGATAAGATCTCCCCCAAGCTTCAACCTGAACTGGTGCAGAGCCCTGAAGAGGACTTCGGCGGTCGCTTTTTTTGTACTTTCTTCCTTCGAATTTCAAACTCAAAAGTGGGAGAACTATTATTGGGGATAAACTTTGCTCCCGCCGAAGTCCAGCCTGATGCTTAGCCTAATGCAGCTAGTAATCATGAAAGAGCTTCGATCAAAAATTTTCCTCCAGCAGTCGGACCCCTGTCAAACTCCTCTAGTGGCCAAACCTTAGCCGAACTTCTTCAGCCAGTCGAACTTTTCCAGTGGCCAAATCTTAGCCGAACTCCTTCAGCCCGTCGAACTCAGCGACCAAGCCCCAGCCAAACTTCTCCTTAAATCGAACTCCTCCTGGACTTCTCCTCGACTCGGATTTCTACAGGAGCCGAACTCCTTCGGTCGGATTTCTACAGGAGCCGAACTCCTTTCGAACTCCTTCAGTCGGATTCTTCTACCGAATTTCTTCTTCAGTCGAATTCCTCCAGGGGCCGAACTCCTTCCGGACTCCTTCAGTCGGATTTCTACAGGAGCCGAACTCCTTTCGGACTTCTTCTTCAGTCGGATTCCTCTAGGAGCTGAACTTCTTATGGATTTTTCCTTCAGTCGAATTCCTCCAGAAGCCGAACTTCTTTCGGACTTCTTCTTCAGTCGAATTCCTCTAGCGGATTACTTCCAAATTTCAGCTAGCATTCCTTCCGGATGATCCCCTCCAGACGTATTCTCTTCAGGAGTCCGAACTCCTCTGAAATTGATATATGTCGAAGTTCTTCCCCAACCAATGCCTGCTTCTTCTGAACTATGGCTATTAAATCTCGATGAACGGTCGCTATCAATCTGACGACGCCCCTCTCTCCGTAGCAAACCCCATGCGGCCCCGAGCGGCCTACTATCGGATGGTTATGGCTGTTACTATCAGTCTGACGATACTTTTCTCTTCGTACCGAACCCCACGCAGCTTCGAGCGGCCCACTATCGGACGGTATGGCCGTTACTATCAATCAAGCTCCGTCTATAAAAAAGACCCTTCAGATACATTTTCTCTAAGCTTTATTCTCCTTCCCAAAACTTTGCGAAACTCTTTTCTGAGCACTTCATTTCTGTTGGTCAGAAGAGCTGACTTGATCATTGGAGGATCCTGCCGGAGCCACCACCACCGACTCCGGATGAAACTTTGTTTTGCAGGTCACCGGCGGCGACCTCGTCTTCCTCGGCTCTAGCTCAATCTGGCGTCAACCAGATTCTACAACAACAAACTATAATAAAATCAATATCATCGATGCATTAAATAATATTTGATAATAAAATGCATTCAATAAATAAATATTATATCATAAATAATGACTCAAAATATAGTGACATAAATATTATATAATTTTCCTATAAATCTGCAAAAAAAAAGGGTACATTACTTTGTGAGCCAAACCAAACTACAAATTCAATTAATCCTGAAAATTTCTTTTGCAGCTTGATATTTAAAAATGACATTTTTATCAGATTTTCATCATGATTAATTTAAGAATAAAAAATCTAAATCCCAACACCATCACAGGGTTGACCAAGTGGTAGCGCCTCTCGAGCGGTTCGATCTAGGGCATCTAATTTATCAACTACAAATCGAGAGCTATGTTAAGATGCTAAAATGTACTTGATAATGAAATCTAGCAATGCCTGGTCTGATCAAGCATGTTACCTAGCGATCATTGGTCAGGACTTTTTTTTACCATGATCAAGCAAAATCGTTGAGAAGGGCTTTTTTGTAAGATCCATAAAATCCTAGTAGAGAAAAACTATGTAGAGAGAAGAAAACTAGAGAAAGAAATTAGAGAGAGAAACTAGATAAAGAAAGTGGGGGAAGAGAAAAAAAACAGAGAAGATGAGGGGAGAGAAAAATGGACTTGCTCATTTTTTCTTTCTTCCATCTTTCTCTTTTTTTTATTTTCTTTTATTTTCTTCCTTTTCTTAGTGGAATAGGGGATTCATGCTTTCCAAAGCAGAAGAGGCTCATGACCAGTGTCGGCCATGGTGGCAAAGCCAAAGATCCATAGCTGTTGGTATGCGGCTACGGTTAGCAATGAAAAATCAAAGAAAAAGGTCAAAAAATAATAGCGAATTAAATGTTTGGATTTTCAAAGAAAATTAGGTGATAGCTGGCTGGAATTTGAGCTCCATGAGCTAAGAAGGATAGAGAGGAAGATTATCTAAAGGGTTGAGAGATCATACGTTATTTCCGACGATGTTTGGCTGCGAGTCCAACGGGCATGGTGAAAGATGTCTAAAAGAAGGAAAGGAGTTCTCAAGCGATGATTTGACAGCAAATGGTGGTGAGACTCGAAGAGAGATGCAGGGTCATAAAATAGACCAAAAGAAGGTGTTGGGAACCTGACTCGGTGTCGAATTCCTCCAGCGAGATTGAGAGGATGGGAGTCTTCTTCTATCATTATTTTTTCCTTTTGGGCCGTTTTCAAATGTTTGGGTTGGCCTAGCGGATCAGGCCTAATTTTTTCTGTGCTAGGTTATCACACATGGAGAACCTATATATAGAATATAAACTCCATATGCAAACTAAACATAATATTGAACTAAAATGTGTAAAGTATCCTTTACTAAACAAATCTATAATTGAAATGAAATAAGATTAAAGAGAAGAAATTACAAAAAAGTCAATGCGATAAGCATGCATCTGCTAGTATCATGTTCATCACAGGAGGACACTATTCTAATTGCCAGTTATTCCAGTGAAGGGAATGACATTCTTCTCCAATAAACTAGTCTATGTATAACGAGGTTTGCTATACCAGTACCATGTGCCATATGGGTTCCTTATTGATGTGGTATGGTGCAACTCCCATACTAACACAGAGTTGAGAGACTTTTGCCCACACCAAACCATGGAACTACCCTAAACTACGAGTCAGTGCAACACAAACCAACTGATTCTGCTCGGTATAGGTTGGTTCGGCCCCTATGTCACACCAAACCTCGGTATTGTACACATACCTTACTGATATGGTATGCCATATTCGGGTCCGTAGGCGAATCTTGATTGTATAATATGTTGTATAATTTGAATGATGCTTGATGCTATTACTCTATGTGATTTATGCTCTTTTTTCTTGTATTGCTTTCTGCATTTTCTAATTTTACGTATCATATGTTAGATTGGATGACTATTTTTTACTTTCCTTCTTGTGGATCCTGTTCTCTAAATTATGTCCATTTCTTTTACATGTGGTGTTTTTAGTATGAATTATTGAAAATATTGGAACTAAATGCGATCACTAATATGTGGTTGTATGTGTTGTCTTTTGATACATCATAATTTCATTTTCACAGGAAAATGATCCAACCTTAAAAGGAAAAGACAGAGATTTATGCCCCTTGCAATATTCTCCCTCTTGATCCTGATGGTGCAAACCAGGCCATCATGCAGTATCCTGAGGTTCCCACCCTTACACTTTTCGCTTGTCAGATATGTGTTTCTTGGCTAAACCATTCTGAAGAAGCTGATTGCATCCTGCAGATTCAAGCTGCCGTTTCTGCTCTACGCAACACCCGAGGCCTCCCATGGCCTAAGGACCACAAGAAAAAGCCTGATCAAGACCTACTTGATTGGCTTCAGGCTATGTTTGGTTTTCAGGTGAAAAACTTTAGCAAAGAGATTTTTCCTAGATATGATGCTGTTCTTTCTGAAGTAGCTTTATGGAATTTGTCGGTATATTAAACTTGTTGAATTTCACACTTTTCCCTTTACATAATTTTGTCAAATTTGTGTTGCATTCTCTAATTTGTGCAGAATGATAATGTTTTAAATCAAAGGGAACACTTGATTTTGTTACTTGCGAATGTCCACTCCATCAATTTCCAGGGCCTGACCAACAACCAAAGGCAGGTCTGCTTCTAACATGCCTGTTACTGTAAATTGAATGCTGGAGCTCTACCATTTTGCTTTTGCTGGATGTTTCTTGTTCAGTTGGATGAACATGCACTAGATGCAGTGATGAAGAAACTATTTAAGAACTATAAGAAATGGTGCAAATACTTGAATCGCAAGAGTAGTCTGGGGTAAGTGTTGCTGTACATGTGTTTACATGGCATATTGATGTGGCTATTTATCTAACATAAAAGACGCATTATCTTCATTTCATTCTGATTTTTCTGCCAAAATTTTAACTCTAATCTCTTCATGTTGAAATTTCGGTTGCAATGATTTGAATTGCTCTTTTGACTGACATTTGCAAATCTATTGAAATTTTAGGCTGCCACCCATCCAACGGGAAGTGCAACAGCGCAAGCTACTTTATATGGGTCTCTACCTTCTTATATGGGGTGAAGCAGCCAACTTGAGATTCGTGCCAGAATGCCTTTAATTTGCTACATCTATCATCATGTATGTTGCCCAGCTATGACTCCATGCTCTTTCTGCATTTCCAAAGGAAAACACTTTCAATATATGGGTAAAGAGTCTATGTTTTGTCGTAACAAAGAACTTTTGAAATATAGTTCATAACCATATTTGCAATTCTATGCTTTCAAACTTGGATAGTTTTCTTTTGCTTTCTAGAGTTTAACTACTCTGCACATCTTCCTTGTTTTCTTCAAGCACAATTACATTGTCTCAATTTAGATTTGGAATCCCTCATAACCTGTAACACAAGTTGGATGATTGAAGGACTTTTTAGAAACCTATCATATTGCCATAAATTATCATGAAAAGTCTCCAAACTGTAGATCATATGAGAAGCTGGAATGGTGACAGAAGTGGAATGATTAGATTTGATTTGCTTTATCAAGGTAGATCCTTGCTCTGTGATGCCATGGAACTGAGATATGTAAATGCTCTGTTTTGACTGCATATCTTCTTTGGGGATGGTGTTGCTTGTTCGGTGACCAGCAGCCTTGCTCAAAAAATCAAGAAATAAGGGCTTATGTTTTCTTAATGCAACATATCTGAAGGGTCTTTGCTTTTTTCATGCCCTGAACTTTCTGGCAAGCTGTGATCTTCCTATTCTCATTATGGATGGGTTAATGTTGGTGAAACCAAACTAAAGCAACACTTGAAAAGAATGCTAGGCTTGTGCTTCCTGGTGAGAACTTAGGATATAACCTAGAGGACATGCCACTTTGCCTTTCATGGCACTGGCAGTTGGGAGTGGGAAACTAAATGAGAGGCGGATTAGCTTACAAGAGTATACCTTTACTAGCTCATATGCTGTGCTGATGACTTTACAGGATAAAGATGAAGACGCACTGACTGATATTATGTGGTGGGTGGACCGTGCCGTAAGTGTTGCTAAGGACTACGAGATTTTGTCTGTAAAGAGTGCTAATAGGAAGCTCAGTCATCAAGCATGTGCTAGGCTTCATGAAATATTGCTAGCATCTAGATCAATTTCTATCCTCTATATTCCAATAAAATAGTATGATTATTTTATTTTGAATTTCTTGAAAGGCAAATAAATGTTGGATCGTTGCTGAGTTGTCTTGGCAGCTGGCCTGTCTAAAGAACATACAAGGAAGGTTCCAGCTATCGTGGTTCATTTGGAGCATGTAGGCCTCAAGAGACGGTCAAAGTGGTAGGTGGTGAGGAGGGGTTAGAGGCTCAGATGGCCACAAAAACTGATAGCCAGAAAGAACTTGAACTACATTTGTAGTGATCTTAGCAGTTAACATTAAATTAAGATGTTTGGACTCTCTTTTTGGGCTGCGGCTTGCTAGTGTGGGATGCTCGTATTATGTTTGAAATAGTCTTCAAACACCACCGGGGATTGATGTTATCAGGTTATTCGTGATGATGATTTTGGAGAGTGGCAGGTTTTTTTTTTCCTTAATTTCTCGGTACTTGGCAAAAGAGGCATGTGCGGATGTGTCACAGCTTTGTTGATGGGAATGTGAATCCAAGGTACCTGATCTGATACTGATATTCAAAAATAGCCCTAATTCATGTGATTCCCCCCTATGATAAACTTGTTGAGTGCAGCTTTGCATGGCTTTAGAAAGTAGTCAACCAAAGTTGTGCTTACGAGGAGGTTCTTTTGAGTAACTTTACCATGATTACATTCTGCTTTTGCTGTTGCTTATGTGGAGGTATTCTTTCCCCTTAAATGTTTATTTCTCCATTTTTATATGGCATTTGAACCATGTGGTATGCTAGCTGGAAACGTGTGCCCAATGACCGGTGAGAGTATACAGCCGGCATATGGAGGTGATGAAGGAGCCTTTCAAATAAAAGTTGTGACTCCAATTTACCGAGCTATGGAAAAGGTATTATTGCGGCCGTTTCCTGTCAATTTGGTTAATTTTTGATACTTGGGCAAGATGTAACTGTTGCATGCAGGAAGCTGAAACGAGCGAAGAAGAAAAATCTAAGCATTCACACCGGAGAAAATATGATTATTTGAATAAATATTTTTGGTAGCATCAGAACAAAACTTTATTAATTGCTAAATGTTCTTAGTTCTATCTATTGATATCTTTTATAAGTTCCCTTTCACAATTTTGTAGGTCGGTTGACTGTTTCAAACTAGGCTGGCCTATGAGAACTGATTTCTTTCGCCAACCACAGAAGTTGAGAAATAACGAGAAAAATGGAGTAGGCGCCTAACTTATTTTTCACATTGATCTCTCTCTCTCTCTGTCTCTGTCTCTCTCTCTCTCTCTTTCTTTGATGTATAAGTCATACGTATATACAACTGTTTTTTTTAATTTTATATTTACTTTCTTTTCATTGCTATGCGATTCATTTTGCCATACGCAAATACGTTGCATGGGATAGATAATTACAATTTATAATTATTAAAATTTTTAATAATAAATATTTATAATAAATATTTTTTTAATATTTTATTTATTTATTTATTATATGATATATTTTTATTATTTTATAAAATAATATTTTATTTTATATATTTTTTTTATTCTTGTATCTTTCATGTGCCTATCGGTATTACTGCACTCTTCTATCATCCCATCATGGTTCTTTTTTTCATTCGATAAATGGTGATTTCGATCGCACTCCCATTCTCTTTCTTCTTTCCATGCCTTTTTCATGCTTGCCACTATCGTTCTCCTTCTTTCTTATTTTGATTGCACTCTCCAGTATTTTTATGGGTCTCACCATCTTCAATACCATCATTGAAGAAAGAGAGATTTTTTTTATAAAATAATTTTTTCTTCTATTTTCAAATCTTCTTCATGCTTGCCAGTGCCATGCCATCGTGATTTTTCTTCT
This sequence comes from Cocos nucifera, assembly GCA_006176705.1. Classification (NCBI taxonomy): domain Eukaryota; kingdom Viridiplantae; phylum Streptophyta; class Magnoliopsida; order Arecales; family Arecaceae; genus Cocos; species Cocos nucifera. The sequence goes on from QRFJ01000296.1 coordinate 1,041,160, forward strand.
CTCGATAAACATCGATTCTAATCGCACTCTCATTTTTTGCCTCTTAGATTTTCTCCAAACTTTCTAAAGCTATTAAATATAAAGATTTGACTTTCAAATCGATGGAGTGCCGTACTCTATTTATGAGATTCGATGAATGGATTTAGATCTCAAAATATATTATTTTTTAAAAAAAATAAAAATATTATTTTTAGATAAATAAATTAATATTTTATTATTTATAAAATTAAAAATATATTTTTTTAAATAATAATAAATTAATATTTTTTAAAAAAAATATTATTATTATTTTATAATATTTTATTTTTTTAAAAATAATAAATTTTTAAAAATATTTTTATCTCTTATCCTTTTCCTATTTTTATTTTTAAAATATTATTTTTTATATATTTTTTTAAAATATTATTTTATTATTTTTTTAAAAATAATATTTGAATTATTATAGATAATAGAATAATAAACCATATAGCTCAATTAAAATCATCTAAGCTGTTGAGGTAAAAATACTATAATACTCCTTCGTAGAGTATTATTTTATATATATATATATATAATAGATAAATTAGTATATTATTATTTTTAAAATTAAAAAATAATATATTATCTTTTTAAAATAATAATAAATTTATATTTTTAAAAATATTATTATTATGGTATTTTATTTTTAAAAAATAATATTTTTTAAAAATATTTTTCGTCTCTTATCTCTTTTCTATTTTTATTTTTAAAATATTTTTTAAAAAATTTTAAAATATTATTTTATTATTATTTAAAAATAAAATTTTAAATTATTATAGATAATAAAATAATAATTCATGTGGCTTAACTAAAATTATTTGAAATGCTGAGATGGTAATATCATAATACTATATTATTATTATTATTATTATTATTATTATTATTATTATTATTATGATGGGATGACTTTTGTCTTCTGAATTTGAACATATAATGATGTCAACCTCGGTTTTTTTTTTTCTTTGAGTTTGTAAACGGAACAAGAAATGATAAGTCGTATGCGCAAGAAAATCGATTAAATCTTTGAACTATTAATTTTGATTGAGTTTGAATTGATTTTTTTTTAAATACGAGTCAGTTTCAATTTAAAAATTTTAAAAATCAAAAAAATTGGCTCAGTTTAGAATTTAGTTTAGAAAAAACTGATTCGAACTAAATTGATCTATAGATATCTATTTAGTCTTTCTCATAAATTACTTATTGATTTTACTTTGTAAGTTATCTATGTGATTTAAGCTCAATAGCTCATAATCGGATAAACTAAATCAAATTGGGCCACGGTTTTTTCTTGTTTGATTTGAACCGGTTTTTCTATTTGACCGATTCAGTTTCAGTTTCCACTTTAGAAAATAGATTTAAATCAATTCAGTTTGAAAATTGGCTCCAAACTGATCTGAGCTAAACTGAGTATATCCCTGCTTCAAATCGGTTGGCTTAAATGGCTTGTTCTTTGGAAAGTCAAAGTATGTATGAGTGAAGATAACAGAAGTGTTGAGTCGGAACATTCTAAATATAGACACCAACATGTATTGGTCGGCTTAAGTCATGGATAAATTACAACTAATAATGGTGGATAAAGTAAACTTTACAAAGAATTTGTTATGATATCCATATTGAACTGGATTGGCATTGCTTAGTAAGGTTTTAACCATTGTCAAATTAAGCTACATGAAGCTAATAAATAAACAGAAAAGATAAACTAGCATGAATATAGCACAGTGGAATAACTAATTTTGTAAAGCTTGTTCGTGGTAGTAATCTATAATTAATTACATTGTAGACAAAATGAGAGAGACATGCATACATGTATCCATGTATGTATATCTGGACCATGCTCCGAGTGCATAACTCTTATTTCCAAATCAACAATGGACATCCAAACTAAAGATGCATTGCCGATCATAAGCTATACCACAAAATATTTAGAAACAAAAGAAAATTATATGTTTTTATTGTCTCCAACTTGTGCATCAAAAAGGCATAAAAATGAATAGTTAAAAATGATATTGGATCATATTTTGTTATGATAAAAGTATTAAATTTAATTATTTTCTATATATGTATAGACCAGCATACGTACATCATGGTTACGATATATTACTGCAATAAAAGGCACCAACTTTTGCGTCCATAGGATTTTTTGCTGTATGGATCCTGATCAAATGCATGGATCTTTGATTTGGATACCCATCATTGATTTTGGAATTAAGGGAAAAAAATATTCTTTCCTGTAGGAAAAAGAAAAGGTATGGTACATTCCTCTCTCTTTATACATGAATGGATCGGCGATGCATTTTATTTCTGTTTGGATCAAGGTACATGAAGGAAACAGGCGCACGCTTGGAACCATTTCTTCCTAAATTGGGCCGCTACGAGAACTCGCTTAAAGCCAACTCAATGCTTGAAATAAGCTCCCTTGAAGTAAACCGAGTTTTGGATGCATGGTATTGGCAACCAAACAAAAGCCCTTAGCTAGGACGACCGATCCAAAATGACACAAGTTTCACTATCTCATAGAACGTACTGCATTAATTATCTCAGCAGGCTGCCAATTAATCCACATCAGGTCACTTATCGCATGTGTCCTTGTTTTTCTAGCTCAAGTTCACTGAAACAGCAATCTTTGATGTGATCGGTCAATTTGATGCCTCTGTGTAAGTATTTTGGATCGACGACCATACAAAGCTACAGCTCAAGGAGCAATGAGAGAGCTCCATGGAAGATAATTGATTTTCTTGAGGCAAGTTTCGGTAACTAATCCGTTCATATTTCTATAGAACAGAAGATGCCAGTTATAACATGATCATATTTGACAAGTATACAACCCTCGTAGGTTTGCAGACAACATTATGATTTCATCCAAATAAAAGATGATATTAAGCATTAGATCAAGACTTGGTTGACATAAAATTAATCCTCAGGTGGTGCGGGGCTACTTTTTGATAGGTGGACTTCAACAACAAGGACTTGTTTTAGTGAGAATCTCAAAAAACAGAGGACTTATTCGTGAAGAATATGGCTTGAGTGCCAGAATTTGTTTTATGGCACCATTCCAACACACCAACCCCCAAAGAAACTATTTTTTAAACGAGTGATATTTTATGGTAGTTGGTTTCGGATTGCACCACATAGCAGTGCTCGAAACTATGAAGTGGAAAACTAAATATAAGCAACATGGAGAAAACATCAACACTCAGCCCAATACAATTGATCCCATGGCAAACGAACCTCAGAATTAATCAATAATTAACCCCGTTAAGATTTTGGGCACATATGTAAAGATGTATTGCCCAGGTTTCAGTGCGGTAAACCATCCAGATGGAAGGAAGGAACCACTTAGATACTGCACGTCACAAATTCAATGGCCAGGCAAATCCTGTGGCTCTTGACTGCTTTCATCATTTGTTCCACCAAAACTGCATCTTTCATCGGCATTTGCAGTTATAACCGTGGATCAGAAGCCATGGCTGAGGATATCATTTTGCCAACATCATCCAGCTTAGCGGAGAGCTTGTCTAACTCTACAGTTATTTCCATCTAGAAGAATTGAACAAGAAGCAGAAACAACTACATGAGGAAATATAAAAGCTAGAAAGCTACCCAGTGCTTCTATCTTGGCACGCAGTTCTACTTCTTCTTGGTTGCTCAATGATCCCACCTGCAAAAGTTATGATCTAGCTTTACAAGTGCGAATAGGAACTGAGATTTATTGATCATCAATCAGTGGTTCCAACCATCATGGATGATATCATTGCAATCCTAAATATCCGACGTCAATTTCTTTGAAGAATAGGTGTTTGCCTCAAGAAGACACATGTAACGGTGGGCTTTGGCGGGAGCTCACAAACCGTTGCGTGAAAAAAAAAAAAAAAAAAAAAAAATCCCATTTTGGAAATATGAGAATTCATGCAAAATCATCAACCTTCTACTACATAATAACTTCATATAAAGCATTTGACGGTCACTGTTCAATTTCAAAGGAAAATAGGCATTCTGTCCTCGGACAGGAGCACCAGAATCTCTTTAAGATACAGTTTCAACTTAAACCGGTCTGCCAGCGGGACAACAAGCCAACAATCTGATTGCTGAAAGGAAGAAAAAGCAATAATGGCAACACACCTCACACAAGAGGGCAAATGTCGTTAAAAAGTACACAAAATTCATCATGCGTTTGGTTTTCCTCATAAATACCAACTACTTGACTTGGCGTTGATCTACAAATTATTAAAGATTCAAAATCCTAATTGAGCATCGAATGGATTACTAACATTTGTCCGGTTCTTAGTAGCCAGAGTCTCTCATCAAGGCTGGCAGACCTGCTTCCTGCTTCAGAATTCCCCCTTTATCTGCTTTTTATGTGCTTCCTATTCTCAACCTTTTTGAAAGATTTGCTTCCCTGCACTGCACTCAACTCCATTCCTCCTTCAGGTAACTATAGTCTTTTGAACATATAATATGTTGTCATTTGACCCAAATTCTCTATTTATATGGGGAGAGAACATGATGAAGTGCGCTATTAGGCTAAAAATATTATCAAGCTAACATCTGGCTTACGGTGTAGAGACATTTAAATGGACACGGTATAAAGGAAAAGAAAAGAAAAGCATGAAGGAATATAAAGAACCATTAGATATTAAATCTTCATGATAACACCCTAGAAACAGGGGAAAAAATTCAAATCCTGAATAAGAACCATATAGAAAAGAAATGGACATTTGGGATTCCCTCTATTTTGCCCAAAGAAGAGATTTTTTAGAAAAATAAAATAAAATAAAAATGTAGGCTATCATCATTAACATACGGTCCCCGAGTTTTGAAGTTCGTATTACTGTCTTGACATCCAGACCATACCATACTATTGCTCGGCATGTGCCATGCATGAGAAATAGAAGAGGACTAAGTATATGACGTATGGTAATGCTCCCATCAACTAAGGCAAACGATTTAACTTAGCAGTTGCATGTGCACATTGCACATAGTTTTAAGTAGCACAAGTACTTCCAGCAAAAAAGAAAAGAAAAGAAAAATGAGGTAGGAGTTCTTGATAGATTCAAAAGCTCCCTATAAATGATCAAATGCATGAGATAATTTTTTTATCATAAGAATACTTTATTTACACAAGCTGACAAATATGCTCCAACCCTTGGTTGATGAGCTTCTCTTGGCCCCCTCTTCAAAACATAACCAAGTCTCCAGAGATGAGTCTCCCAAATGAAGGGAATGCACTTAAAGAGGTGTCACAGCCTCATGCATAAGCACCCCACCGTTTAAGCTGCATGACCTCATGCACAATTAAACATCTAGCCAAGTTAGAAATTTGTGCCACACAACTCAATCCGCAAGGTAAATCTTGGACTGAAATATTAAGCATTAGCTCTATAACATGTTGTCTTCTTTATGCATCCACAAACATCCAAGCAACTATTATGATGCCAGTAACTTGAGATGGTCTAATAATCTCTACTATAAACATTTATAGGATGACCTTAGAAGCATTTAGATATGGTTCATCACCTTCAGTATGTGTCATTTAATGATATGTAAGGCTTTCCCCCCTTTCATCAATTTATTCCTCTTGTGCCGTAGAAGCTGTGCAAATTAAGAACAGGAGAGTCACTTAGGATGATATGGGAATATAGAATGAAGATTTAAGGTAGCTTTAATAAGGAGTACTGTAATCTTTGTTGAAGGATGGGTCAAGAGAAGCAGAAGGCAGGTGGTAATACGTAGAAATTGCAATGTTGAGAAAAAATGCCTAGCCCACAAATGAAGACCGCAGCGAGGAGAAGCTTGAAGAAAAATCCGTAAGAGAGACAGGTGGCCCAGGGGCCTATAGCGCGCGGGCCAGCGGCTCACAATACGCGGCCTAGTAGAGGCACGACCAGCTCATGGCCCAATGTGTAGGCGGGCTCAGGCATGCACGAGCAGGCCGTGGGCGCGGGCCTGCATGGGCGCGTGAGTACGCAGCCCAGCACGGGTGCCCGAGCACATGCACGGGATTTTCTGCGGCTATAGATTGACACGGTCCACAATAGACTGCATGAGGTGGTGTGGTCCACGCGGCCGTCGTGGACCGGCCTGGTTCATGAGGAGTTTCATGTGGCATTTGGGATTCTTTTCTCGGCCTAGCAGCATGGTGAGCTTGGGTTTGGTCGGAAGCAGCATACATGCGGTGTACACATGCTGCACGGGCACAAAAGCGCGATCCAACGACTTGGATTGTATACGGTCAAGATCTAACGACTGAAGATTCTTTGAGTTATAATCAAATTCCTTCTCCGATCTATAGTTGGTTTGAGGCCTTTAAAAAGGCTTGTAGGCAGATGGCGAAAGATAGCAGTGGTAGCAGCAAGCGACGGAGGCCCTGAAGCAAACAGAGATCCGAGAATTTGGACAACAGGCAGCAGATCCTGAAGGGCACCAGCAAAGAGCTGAAGCAAGAAGCTTCAGGCAACAGATAGCGGTCATTTTAGAGGATCTCCTAGAGAGAGCTTTTGTAAGGGATGAAAGATGAGAGCTTCTATAATGAGAATATCATCCAGTACTATTATCAATGCAGACTTATATGTATTTCTTTTTTTTATTTACCTGAGTCTATGAATGGGTGTATAGGAAAATTGGATGCATTTTCTTTATTTCTCAGCTCATGCATACGTTCTAAAGCATGAAGTGGACCAAGTTGTTAGGAAATCAGATCTTTTTATTAGCATTTAGTTAGAAGTGGTTATTTTACCGGAATTTGTTACAAGCTATCTAGAGCCTAGTTTATACGGGCCTTTGTAATCACAGCAGAAGATGGAATGGAAAATAAATTGAACTCATGTGTCTTCTTCCTCCCAAGACTTCTTCCCTTCTTCTTCTTCCTCTTCTTCTTCTCCTATTCTTCTTCTATTCTCCTTCTTCCTCCTCTACTTCTTCTTCTCTCATAGATCCTTTCTTCCCAAAGCTACAAAGACTTAAGTCTCCTATTTTCAACTTCTAAACCACAGCCATAGCTTGAGTTTCCCTGGTCGGCCGAACACCTCCCACCACCGCAAACACCGCCTCCCACCTTCCACCATCACCAGACCACTTCCAATCATGCCGCCACTCTCTGCCACCACCAACGTGCCGTGCCGTCTCTCTTCTTCGAAACCCCCTTCCCTTGTGACACCGCCGATCCTAAATGAGGGTTTTGTGAAAATCCATCCCTCCAAACCGCTTGTTGGTGATATTAGCTCACGTTGATATCACTTGTTCAGGATCTCGTATCAGATATTATGGCAGAAAGAAAAAATAAAATAAAATAAGAAAATAATCAAGTACGTGAATCAATCCAAAGGCTCATCTCTATGGGGTATGCAAAATTTCACTATGAAAAAGGAAGAGATACAAAAGATTATCCACTCTCAACTCATGTATACAATCATCTCAATAAGAAGTTATCTTTAATAAACTCTCTCTTGGAGACCTCCTGAAACGATCGTGGTCCGCTATCTAGCTATCTGTGTTGGAACAATCGGTACTGATTTGATATCAATTATTTTGCCTATGGTTGTTCGGAACTACAATCGTAGATCCGATCTCTTACGCGAATCTGAGTGTTAATCCAAAAATATGAAGAAGAGCAAAAGTTGATGGCGGCACCTAGGACTTGGCATTGGAACCATATAAAAAAATAGAGGAGAGTTAGAGAGAAAAGTTGTATATTGATTCAACTCTATTGTAAAGATTACAATACCTAGGTTTATATATCCTAGGATTTTTGCTATACCATATGAATCCTAATAAACCCAAACTCTAGCTAAAAAAATTCTCCTAGACTAACCCAATACATGAAAGTACTCACCAAGTCCATGTACACCCATGTCTCCCATGCTCTCATCCCCTGGATCTAAATCCGACCCATACATGTATTAGCCACCTTAAGACCTTATTGAACCAGGCCTTAAGACCTCAAACAAAAAATTCTGTCCAATTCTGTTCGCCACCATCAAGCTGACTCTGTCAGTAGCCGAGCTGGCTTGACTGCATCTCGCCCGAACCCTATCTTCTATCTGCTTGAGATAGCCGACTCGATTGCGCTCCGAGTCGGCTCGATCTCAGTTTGAGCTGGCTCGACTGCATATCCGAGTCAGCCCGCCTATGTATCAGCCTCTTATCTTGGCTAATTCTTCTTCTGACTTTGGTTCTTTGCTTCATCTTGTATTTCAGATCTCCGGAGCACCTACCAAGCCCCCCTCAAGGTCCTCACATCTGAACCTCGAGTCCATGCAGGGCTACACACCGTCTTCACCTAGGACAACTCTTATTCCAGCCCTAGGACTCACACCCATCCTAGTTTCCTAGAGCCAACATCCTGACTCCTCCCATCGCCCCCCAAGGCTTGGGAGCACCGTACTAAATCCTACAATAATACCGATTGTTCCAATACTTGGTATCAAAGCTTGGTTGAGCGTGAAAGAGAAAAAAGATCAGATTTCAGTAGAGATCAACAGCGAGGTTCAAATCTAAGATTTTTTTCAAGCTTCATGAGGAAGGAAGTGATCTAAGGGCTACTATCCACCATCCCTAGTCAAGATAATTTTTTCAGATCTACCTGTTGGTTGTTTTTTATTCGATTTGATCATGGAGAACAGTAGATTGAAGGTAGAATTTGAGAAGTTTGATGAAAATGATTGTTTCACGATGTGGAAGATTAAGATGGAGGATCTACTGATTCAGATGAGGCTAGATTCGATCTTGGAGGATAGATCGGAGGAGATAACAGACAAGAAATAGAAGTTCTTGAAGAAAATGATATGTGCCACGATTATGGCTCGTCTGGCAGATGAGGTGCTATATGGCGTGTTGGAGGAGAAGACATCAAGAATTTATGGTCGATGTTACATCAGTTGTATATGAAAAAGAATATGTGCAATAAGTTGGTGCTGAAGAAGCAACTAGATAGTCTTCGGATGCAGGAGGGCGAGGATGTTGCGAGACATATTCAGCGATTCGATCGAATGAGCATGGACTTACTCAATATTGGGGTAGAGCTCAAAAAGAAGGATAAAAATTTATTACTGCTATGTTCGCTGTCCGAAAGCTTCGATCCGTTGGTAACTACACTGCTGTATGATAAGGAGACACTGGTGTACGAGGAGATCGTATCAGTGCTAATGTCCAACGAGCAGCGAGAATGGATGATGAAGAGGAAGATCTCTCAGGAGGGTCCATGATGTCAGAAAGGCTCAGGCAAGGGAAGAAGAAGGATTGGTAAAGGGGCAGCAAGGGATCCAAGAAGTGCTTCAAGTGTGGTAAAGCAGAACACTTTACGAGAATGTTCGCTTTGGAAGAAGTGCAAGGAAGGAGAAAAATCAGATTCCATCGTTTCAGTCATTGAAAGTAAAGAGTTGGATGAGCTCTTGGTGGTTTCGGAGGAGCCTGCGGGATGCGGTGTATTCAAGATAGTTTCGAAGAAATTTGCGGAGTGTGGATGGTCCGAAGAAGCAGGGACTGTATTCGAGGTGCAGCAGCAGGCCCAACAGTGGAGTGTTGGATGGTTGGCCTCAAGGAACTCGATTATAGAGTCAGCTTTTATGGCATCAGGAGGACTTCAATTTCAGGTAGAGCATCAGATAGAGGTGGCTTCATAAGTGGAGAGAGTTTTAATACGAGTTCAGAATGGAGGAGTGCAGGAGGATCAATATCCTAGCACCAACGACGGAGATGCACAGTTTCAGATGGAGCAGTACGTGCGGAAGGACATGCAAAGTTCTGAGAAGACCGTGTCAGGGTATGCAGTGGGTGCCGACATAGGATTGCTGCAGATCTTCATAAAAGTCTAGGATAAATGATGCAACTGCTAAGTAGAAAGATGTCTACAACTCCAAGAATGGTGCATAGATGCAAATCAAGATCTTCAACAGTAGAGATGATCATCCCAAAGGCCTCAAAGAGAGCTCAGCAACTGAAGAAAGATGACAGTGGTAAGGTGTACATAAGTAGCTGTTAAGACGTGCATCGATAGTGGGATCATATAGGAAAACATTGCCAGGTGTGTCCAGGCTTGGGCGCACCAAGGTGGAGATTGTAGGATTTAGTGTAGTGCTTCCAAGCCTTGGAGGGCCACGAAAGAAGTCAGGGTGTTGACTCTGTAAGACTAGGATGGGTGTGAGTCCTAGGACTAGGATAGGAGTTGTCCTAGATGAAAGCGGTGTGTAGCCCTGCACAGACTCGAGGTTCAGGTGTGAGAATCTTGAGGGGGCCTTGGTAGAAACTCCAAAAATTTGGGACACAAGGTAGAGCAAAGGACCAAAGTCAAAAAAAGAATCAGCCAAGACAAGGAGCTGATACATAGATGGGTTGGTTCGGATACGTAGTCAAGCCAACCGAACTGAGATCGAGCTGACTCGGGGCACAGTTGATCCAGCTATCTTAGGTAAATAGAAGACAGGATTCAGACGAGATGCAGTCAAACTAGCTCGACTACTGACAGAGCCGGCTCGATAGTGGCGAACAGAACTGGACGAAATTTTTTATTTGGAGTCTTAAAGCCTGATCTAATAAGATCTTAAGGTGGCTAACATATTTATGGATCGGATTTAGATCCAGAGAAAGAAAGCATAAGAGACATGGATGTACATGGGCTCGGTGAGTGCTTTCATAAATTGAATTAGCCTAGGAAAGTTTTTCAGCTAGAGTTTGGGTTTATTAGGGTTCATATGGTATAACAAAAATTCTAGGATACATAAATTCAGGTATTGTAATCTTTATAATAAAGTGGAATCAGTATATAGCTTTTCTTCCTAACTCTCTTCTCTCTTTTCTCTTTGATTTCAATGCCAAGCCCTAGGTGCCGCCATCAACTTTTGCTCTTCTTCATATTTTTGGATTAATACTCAGGTTCGCACAAGAGATCGGATCTACAACTGCGGTTCTGAACAGCCATAGATATAATAATTGGTATCAAATCAGTATCGATTATTCCAACAGTATGCCCGAAGCCCCTGCTCTTGCTATTCGCTGGCATTTTCTAATATGCTTTGAATCACATTTCAGATCCTTTCTAAGCCACTGCCAAGCCACACACCACAGAGTTCACAGACTACTGCAAGTCTTTTAAAGGCCTCTATCCGTATCTAGATCGAAATCCGAGCTCTATCTGGACTCAAACACCTCTGTAGATCGTTAGATCGCGACTGCCACCTTTCATGGCTGCTAGATCATGCAAACCGCGTCAAAAGGCCTGTATGCTGCAAAAAAGAACCCAGTCCACACTCTCTAGCGCGTTGGCCGTGAAAATATCCCAAACACTGCCCCCTGTCGCGAGGCTACCTAGGCCTAGGATGCGCCTGCGCATGTGCCGCCTGGGCTTGGGTCGCACCAGCACACCCGCCCATGCATGGCGCTGGGCCACGCGCTTACATGCTGAGCCCACTCATGCATTGGGCCTAAGTGGCCCGCGTCACCTCGGTGCGCCAGGGTCGGCCTGCGCGTTGCTGGCCCGTGCGTGCTTGGGCTAGCCCCATGGGCATGCACACCTAGGCTACTTCACCTATGGACCTGCCTACTGTGGGCCCCACTTTAGCTTTCTATCATATGCTTCGCATGCTTCCTGACACGTATCTTCACCGTCTAGACTTCGATTGGGATGTTCTTAGACTCGTTGGACTCCGTTCATCATCTTGGACCTCGCTGTAGCCTTAATATGGGAGAATTCAAGGCATTTTTCTCAACACCATCCATTCCCTCCATCACCATCGATGCTCACCATCTCCTCCACTAAACCCCCTATTTTTTCCACCCATCATCGGCTTTTCGCACACCGCAGCCCATCTCTCGATTCCCTCCTCTGCTTTAATCATTCCCGGAGCAACCTTGGCTTGCCCCATTCGTGATGATGTCCATTGACATCCTTCCCGCCAACTGCAACCGTCCCTTTTAGCGAAACCCCTCCCACTATCGACCTCCATTGTACCAACAAGCCCTTCCTTGTCGACGACATGCCACGATAACCTCCACCACTGCTGACATCCTCCATCGCCTGTAGCACCTTCTACCACCACCGACACCCTCCATCAATACCAGTGCCCTCTTTCTAACGACCTGATCGCTCTGAGGTCAACGCCAAACCCCCATCCGACCACTATCAATGATTGTCGATCTCAATTTCTTCTCTGGAAACCTCCTCCTACTACTTGCACAAACGTGAACACAACACTATTTTCAAAGTAATCCCGGATACCTCTGTCGACTTTTATATTTTGGGCTCATTATGAATTTTTTTTTATATATTGGGTGTTTCTTGTAAGGGTTTACTTATCTTTCTTGTTTTGGGTAACTCAGGTCCGAAGATTTCTTGACCTTCTTGCCACGAGTCAGTAGCTGGTCATCTCAATCAGTTTCGGTCCAATTTTTCTTACTCAGGAATCGAGACATCTCGTGCGATGTGAGACCATTACAAGAAATAATTTAGAAATTTTAAATTAGTGCTGTTAAATTTCTTTTCATGCTAGTTACCTATTTCTAATTCTCTTAAATTTGAATTATTTAAGTTAATTAGCCCTAGCCTAGCGATCATTTCTTAACGATCAATAGTCTAAATTTCGAACTTCTTGACTGTGTGTGCTGATTGGGTTGCTTCCTAGATCAGACTTTAATCATGAATAGACCTCTTAGTTGATTTTCTTGCTTGCTTTAATTTTTTGCTAATTTTATACATTAATTACTTAATTAATTTGTTCACTGATCCCATTAGTGATTAGCTAGATCTAAGATAGTTAGCCTGGTCCCGCATCATTCTAGTTGAGAGATATCTATATATAAAGGGTTAAGAATGTACTCTTTTTGTACTTATTTTTTTCTCACAGTGAAGTCTTTGCATGCCCTATAGAGATAGATCTTGATCTAATGTACGTACTTGATTGTGTCTTCTTTTTTTTTCTGCTGCAACAAGTAGTACCAAATCTGTAATAGGATGGTATTAAATCCTAACAATTGATATCAGAGCTAGATGGTACTGGAGCGTAGATTATGGCAGTGGTGATCAAAATTAAAGAAGATGGAGAAATTAAGTTCAATCAAGACAGAGATTAACCAGTTTGATGAAAAAAGCAATTTTTCTTATGGCAAGTGAGGATGAAGAACGTGCTCATCCAATAGGGATTGATCGATGCTTTTATATACAAGAAAATACCAGCTACCATATAAGTAAAGGATTAGAGATGGCTCTAGATGCACACGGTGAATATAATCCACTTGTACCTAGTGGATGACGTGATGATCCATGTACTTAGTGAGATTTTTTCGACAATAATGTATTCGAAGCTCAAAGAGATGTATATGACAAAGTCACTTACCAACAGCTCTTCCTATGAAAGTAATTCTATCAGCTACGGATGATTGAAGAACAAAGCATGTAGAAGCATCTTAGTATTCAGAAGATCCTCATCAATCTCCTCGGCATTAGTGAGAAAGTTGAGAAAAAGATCAGGGCATTGGTCTTATTATCATCGCTTCTATTCTCTTATGAGTCCTTAATGACTACTCTTCTAGTGAGAAAAAGCACTATTAAGATAGAAGATGTAACTTCTTCTCTACTATAGAACAAGATTCTTAGGCAGGAGAATCAAGCCTCGAGTTCATGTGGTGACTCGACTTTGATAGTATCTAAAGGTGATAGTGGCAAAACATAGAGCAGTAGGAGATCGCAAGATGGATGATCCAAGTCCAAAACGAGGGACTCAAGCAAGATCAAGTGCTACTGGTGTAACGAGATGGGGCATCATGTCAAAGATTATATGCAATTCAAGGATCGGATGAAGGCTACTGTGGTGATGACAAATAGCAATACTAAAACTGATGATGTACTTATAGTCTCAGACGAGATATCTATTTTTTTTCACTAATAAATTATGAATTCTGCATGTTCGCATCATGTATGTTATAGAGAGGAGTTGTTTGACTTTCTGAAAAATAGTGAGGGCACTGTTTACTTGCCAGATGGATCGAGCTATGTAAATAAGAGCACCGAGACCATCAGCATGAAGGTGCATGATAGAACAGTCAAGAAATTGGGTGAGGCCTGATATATACCCAGTTTTAGAAAGAATTTGATCTCACTGAGCAGACTGAATTCGATCGGCTCTAGGTGGAGAGCTAATGGAAGAATCCTAAAGATCTTGCACGATAATAGAGTTATCATAAGTAGAAGAAAGTATGAAGGACATTACCTCTTGGCAGAAAGTCCAGTGCGAGGCGAAGGTTTAGGAGCCAATGGGAGCCTAGTCGAGGTGGAGCTCCAGATGCAAGTGGATCAAGCACAAGATGCAAGACTCGAAAGGACGACATGCGACGTCGTAAGATAAAATTCCTATTGCCACAAGAGGCTACTTTGAGCAGATCTCAAGTTGAAGGAGCATAGCAAATAATGGAGATGGGATCGAGTAGCCTAGCTCAACTTCCATGTTTATCCGTCCATAAGTAGCAGACGTATGCCCTAGAGTATGGGGGAGATCATTTAGAAAAGCTTTTAAAGTTAGAAGATCGAATGTCGAGTCGAGATGGAGATTATTGAGGAAAAATGTCTCGAATTCGATCCATAAGGAACCCACAGTGAATACTGTAGCGAGAAGAAGCTCGGAGAGAAAGCCTGTAGGAGAGATGGGGGGCCCAGGGCCTACAGCGTGTGGGCCAATGGCTTGTAGTGTGCAGTCCAACAGAGGCACAACCAGCATGTAGCCTAGTGCATAGGCAGGCCCAGCATGGGCACATAGGTGGGCCCAAGCATGCACAAGCCAGCCGTAGGCACTTGGCCCTGTGCATGAGCAGGCCATGAGCGTAGCCCAACACGGGCGCCCAGGCATGTGCACGGGATTTTCTATGGCCGTAGATTGGCACGGTCCATAGTAGATCGGGTGAGGTGGTGTGGTCCACGCGGCCGTCATGGACTGGCCTAGTTTATGAGGAGTTTCTCACGGCATTTGGGATTCTTTTCTTGGCCTGGCAGCATGGCATGCTTGGGTTTGGCCAAAAGCAACATACGGGTAGCGTACGCGCAACGTACGGGCACAAAAATGCGATCCAACACCTTGGGTTGCATGCGGCCAAGATCTAACGACTGTGATGGTTTTTGAGTTATAATAAAATTCCTTCTCCATTCTATAGTCGGTTTGAGACCCTTAAAAAGGGTTGTGGGCAAACCGTGAGAGGCAACAGTGGTAGCAGCAAGCGGCAAAGGCCCTGAAGCAAATGCAGGTCTAAAGATTTAGACAATAGGCAGCAGACCCTGAAGGACGCAAGCAAAAAGTTGAAGTAGGAGGCTTCAGACAAACTACCAGATAATGAACAGTGGTCATTTCAGGAAGTTTCCTAAAGAGAGAAAGCTTTTATAAGGGATAAAAGGTGAGAGCTTCTAATTGAGAGATATTTATATATAAAGAATTGTTCTCTTGTACTTGTTTTTTTCTCATAGTGAAATCTTTGCATGTCCCATAAATATACATTTTGATCTAATCCATATACTTGATTGTATCTTATTTTTATTTTTTTCCACTGCAATAAGTAGTATTAGATCCACAACATCATGGTATTAAATCCTAACAAGGATGTAGAATTGCTTACAATAACATTGGGGGTAAGCCTCGGGTAGGAATGCTTTGCAAATGAGGATTCATAGGGCCAAACCCCAATGGTTGGGACATGGTTCAATATAGTTATGTCTACTAATATGCTTCTCTTAATTACAAACTACCAGTTTGTTCCTAGCAATCCCCGCGATGATCAATGATAGAGGGTAACATCCTTCGTACAGACTAGAGGCCAAAAGGAATTGATGGGGTTGATGGTTGAGTTGGATGATGAAAAATTTCCTCACAATTTTGCTTTAATGTTATAGCAACTGAATGATGTGGAACGGTTTGGGACCTGCCTATATTATTTTACCCAATGACTGAATTCATGGAGTAGCTTAATATGTGGAATAGTCTCCTTTCATCTTCTATGAAATGAGGCATTGGCAATGCTCCACTCATTCTTTGTTGATTTATTGGAAAATGTAGAAAGATAAGGAAAGGCTTGTCAAAGAGAAAATATAGATATTTGGTAGCTCCACGAACTTCTTATCATGGACAAATATTTTATGTTACTCGTCACTACTGCCTTAATGATCCCTCGATGATAGGGATCATTGATTGGTAGCTTCTTCTGATAAACTATGCTGTGATGCTTTATTTTCTTTTTAATACTAATGCTCCATAGCATCATTTTGTACGACACCTATATCTGACAATGGGTATTACTTTTTCCTATTTCTTGCACTTCTAATATACTTTACCATTACTGGAGAACCAAGAAAGAGGATAATAACTAATAAGTGTATATCAGGTGCATCCTATGTATATTGAGTGCCTCCTTGCTTTGTTCTTTTAAGTGTAGTATATCATCTTAGTATTTGGCGCATTATGGTAATATATCCAGCGCATTACGCTTGTGCTGGATATTGTTACTTGTACTCTAAACCTTCATTTTCACTTCCTAAAAAATAAATTGGACTATAGCATATATCCCATATCTTGGTGTGTAGTTTTCGCTGGTAATTAATGCATTATAAAATGGCCCAATTCAGAGTGTTTAACCAAAATCAGAACTAGGCATATAGAACACAACGTCTCTGGGGTGCCATACAAGCACGAGGCTTCAGATAATATTAATGAAAAAATATTTTTATGATCATGAACTATAATTGAAGATATCATATAGAATTTAGAGATAAAAATAGATAGAATATTATCCATTTGGATCCATTTTCATATCCAAATCTATCTAAATATGGATAAAAATTTGAATATCCAACTAATATCCATACTCGTATTCATATTCAAAAAAAAAATATGAATATGAATATGGATAGATAACTATTCGATCCGTATCCGAATATCCAATTTTACTTGTAATCTTATTTAATTTTGTATAATACTCATTATTTTTTTAGAAAAAATATATAATTATATTAATATATTATTAATTTAGTTTATCATTCACTTAGTAATATCTTTGATTCAGTGGTCATAAAATTTAATTATCTAATTTATATCTATATTTATATATATATTTTTTAATATTAGATTTGTATCTGTATCCATTTAAATAAATGTGGGTATGAATTTTTGCATATAATTAATATCTGCATCTGTATTTATATTTTTTAGATGAAATAAATATAAATATGAATATACTGATATATGATTCATATTCGATTCGATTTCGGCCGTTAATAGGATTCCATAATTGCATGGAACATGATTGTTGGGCAACAAAGAAGATTTTTGCAACTTAAATATATTTTGAAGGAGATCAAAAGGTCATGAGGCATTTGTCCCTGTGCTTATGCATGTTAAAATCAGGAATGACAAAGTTAAAAATGATCCACCAGAAGTAATTCAAATGGCCTGATCATGTGAAACTACGAGAGGAGATTTTTAAAAAGATGGTTCTTATTCAATGTCTAGACACTTGAACAAAATGTTGTCTCGTTTTCTATTCCTAAATCATCAGCCACAAGAGGTGTCTGCAGGCCTTCTAGTACTTCATTCAGTTCAAACTACATATCTACAAATCAAATGAAAGTACTCCCTTTCAACCTTGTAGGGAAACAGAAGATGAGAAGCTACAATCAGCAAGTGCAACTTTGAGGAAAGGTACAAGGAACCTCTGTATAACGAATTGCTAAATGGATCAGTAATGTCCAACACCAAACTTAATTTCCTAGACCATAAGCAAACCAGACCTCCAGATTATAGATTTACCGAGTCATAAACAACATTACTATTGCAAAACCTCTTTAAACTGAAGATTCTCTAGGCCTAACTCTGATTATGTATTCAAAAAGATGATATATCCAAGCAGAAGAATGAATGACAATGAGATGCTCCAGAATGGGTCCCATTTGGAGTGAAAGGAATTATAAGTTCTTCAATAATCTGTAATCTAATGGTTATCACATTCCAATCCATGATCTCCCATCCTATAGGGAGCAACTAAGACGGTCGCTCTACCATGCTGTGCATCACTAAACTTTAGAGCTGCACATAACTTCCAATATTTATTTCATAATTTATGCCACCCTCTGCCTACATGATAAGTACATGAAATAGTACTTACCTAGGGCTCTCTGCTAGCCCCTTTATGGGTCCTACTTTCTTCCTACATGCTTTAAGCATCCAAAGGTACAGAATTCCTTGATTTAACTTGGATACCGTAAGAACATTATTAACATCATTTTTTTTTAAAGATGGGACTCTTCATATCATCTGCAGTGCTAAAAACTAGAGAGGTAATTCAACTGGTTGATCTTCCGAGTCCTACAACCCTGATAGACCATACATATCTAATATTTTATTTTCCAGAGGAAACCATTGTCTGGTGAGGAGCGCAACCTATCGATCCTGAAGAATATAACCTTGATTCCAGAAAGAACAAGAGGACTTTATCAAGCAATTAACTGATCATCCAAGGTCAACAATTGCAGAGGAAATAATCTCCAAATTGAGTAACAACACGTTTTTTCTTTTTTCTTTTTTGGTAAGAAGTAACAACACGTTTTGAATCGTATAAGAAATAACTAAACATTTTAATAACTTTCAACCCAATTTCTGGAACTAACCTTTATTCCACGCCCAACAGTGGGATGCCTGGTACACGGCCAAACCAACTTGCAGAATTCAATAAAATTATGTAAATTATTGAAATTAAAAATTAAAAAAAAGAAGAACGTAGCCCTAGATTTCCATTGGATGAAAAAAATCAAAAAAAAAAAAAAAAAAAAAAAAACAGCTAATTCAAAGATGAGTATGTAGAAGAAACATGTTGGAGGAGCATGGATTGGAGCTAGAATAGTTGGGCATCTAGCTTTCCTTCTTCCGCCATTTTTGCTTCCCTTTTTTCTCTCGTGAATACTTCTAGAGAGATTTTTATATGAATACAACCAAGAGAATTAGAAAATAAAATATCCCAGTGTGGCCTAGAGACACTCCCATTGCTATCTAAAAGATATCTTCCATATCCTCAGCTACATAGGCTGCCATCCAGTCTATTGCAGTATTCAGCTCTCAGAAGACATGCCTGATACCTAAAGCAGTGTACCCCTCCAATAAAATTGAGGCATCATGCAATAAGGGGTGAGTGGCGCCTCTCTAAATGCATGTCTATAATTATGTCACCACCATGATGGAGTCACCTTTAACGATGAAATGGCCAGCTCCCAAGATCTGCTTAGCATACACAATCCCTCCTTAGGATGTGCGAAGTTCCGCTCCAAGCACTATGGGCTCAATCAAATGTTTTTCCTCAGCCACCACCAGTCTGGAGTCAGGCCCACATATCACAAAACATGTCCTACCATATATTCCTCTAATACTGCCATTAAAATTGACCTTCAGATATAATGGAGGAGGAGGAATACCCGTTAGATTGCTACACAAGCAATGTGGGCATCCCGGATCTCCAGAGGCTTGGAAGTCACATCAATCAACTCCACGACCATGGTCAAGGCTTTCTTCAGAATGAATCTTACTAAGCACCGCTTGGACTCAAATACCAGACTATTTCTAGCTAGCTAGTCAAATATACAAAGTCATATAAGCCGCACGAATATCCACCACTCTAGAAGGGTGGCCTTATGTATTGCACTCCAAAAACTCCAAAAAACCTTGGGCTGAAACCTCCACTTGAACTATCTATTGGTGCATCCCCACCAAAAATTAAATATATCTCGTCCTTGAGCACCAGAATAAAACATGCTTTAAAGTTTCATCCTTCAGATTACAAGGGCAAGCTAACTAAATATTCATATCTCTAACTCTCTGAGGAGATCTAATTGGGAGGCGGCCCCAGGCCACCTTCCAAAGGAAAAGGCATTGTCGGGTGCACCCCAATCCTCCAGACCCATCCAACATTCTGGCACCTAATGGGCTACCTCATATAGAATTGATAGAAATTAGCCATCACCACTCTCGGAGTGTAGAAGTGTCTCCAAATCTTGACATCTCGCCTGTTGTGGAGAGAAAATGTAGGACATTACTCACTCCCCCAACTGCTCTCCAAAAAAATTAAATACAGTTGCCCGGTTCCAACCCATACCATCTGCAAGGAGAAGATCATAAATCCTCTTAGAGTCAGTCATCTCAAAGTTAATAAAAGTGGGCCACCGACTCAAGGGCAGGTCTCCAACCCATAAATCATGTAGAATACTTACAGAGTAACCATCCCCTACCAACCATCTCATCTAGAGGATCACATTTAAGGCTCGAACACAAATCTAGCTCCCTTCATAGGAAGAAGGCATTCCGGCTGGTCCGAATCTCACCACTAGCGAGCCACAGTCCATACCTAGCTCTCATTATCGTACTCCATAAGATCTCAAGGCTAAGCAAAAATCAAATAGCATGCCAAGCAATCAGGACCTCCTCCTCACAGCTAAGGACTGGATATCTAGGCCACCATCCCTCAATGGTTGACACACCATGTCCCATGCCAATATATGGACACCACCTCGACCTTCCAAACAGGATCCCGATAGAAAATTTTGAAGAACTGCTCCAACTTTGCCACTAAAAACCTAGATAATACTTTATTCAAGAGTAAGTAAATAGATATGGAGCTAAGAATATACCCTACCAGAGTGACCCAGCCTATCATGGATAGTACATGGGCTTGCCAGACCTCTAGCTGCTCCTGGATTGTTCACTCCACACCCATACACTCGACTCTCCTCAACCTACATCCGGTGATGGAAACTCTAAAGTATTGCAAAATCCCACTATGCTTCCCAATCCCAAGCCTATCTCCAACCACATGCTACGGTTGGGCCGGCATTCTCAAACTGAACATAATAGCAAACTTGAAAAGGTTCACCTTCTGACCTGATGTAGTATAGTACTCCTTTAGGATCCTCCAAAATCGATTGCATTTTGGATATAAGCCCGGCACACCAACAAACAATCATTTATAAAAAATAGATGCGAGATCAATTGGGCTTCCAGAGCCGGCACATAGGGATCTAGAGCCGATCTTCGGGCCACGACACGAATAGCTCGCAAAAGAGCATCAGCACAAATAATGAAAATATATGATGATAAAAGACAACTTTGCTGCAACCCGACTATGAAGTAAAAAAAGTCTGATGGTGTCCTATTGATCAAAATGACAAAAAAAGGCTATGCACACATGTCATAACCCAACTAATCCATAACCCAATTGATCCATCCGAGGTAGAAGCCGAAGTCCGACAAGGCTCGCTTAAGAAAATATCAACTTATGCGATTATAAATCTGCTCCATATTGAGCTTGATTGCTATGAGACCGCGATGAGTTGCAACACGTCGAAGGTCGTGCATAAACTCCTGAGTAATGAGAACATTATCAGAGATGCTATGCCCACCAACAAACCCCCTGCTTCGGATAGATCAATTGAGTAAGAATGGGCTTCATCTTATTCACCATCAATTTGGCATAGATCTTATATAAAGTGGTGCACAGGCTGATCAGTCTAAAATATCCTAGCTCCGATGCATCCCGCCTCTTTGAAACCAGAATAATAAAAATATGCTTTTACACCCCGAGCATCTGATCGATAATAAAAAACTCCTGCACTGCCGCCACAACCTCGAACAGAATAAGGAGCTAGTATCTCCTATAAAAGAGAGGAAGGAAACCATCGGATTCAAAAGCTTTATCCTCAGCCATAGTCCAGAGCACCCTTTGCACCTCCTCCTTAGATACAACCTCAATTAGTTCCCTACTCTCCTGCTCTATGACCATCCCATCGGGTGGAAAACTATCCAATCCCCTCCTAATGGCATCGTCGATTGGGATTTGAATAACTACACAATCTTTTGTCTGATCTCCTTATCACTAGTCAGCCATTGCCTTATGATATCTCTGATCGTCCTAATTCGATTTCTATGTCATCGGATGATGGTGGACTGATGGAAGAATCACGTATTCTGATCCTCCTCTCTAATCCATTGCACCCTCGATTTCTATCTCTAGAGAGTCTCCTGCTACCAGAAAAAGAAGTGGTGTGTGGATCGTAAATCCCGAAGCTCAACCAACTCCTCCTCTACAAGCCCTCCCTCCCGATCCTCATGCTGGAGCTCCAAGATAAAGGCCTCAACAACTTCAATTCTCTTAAAGATGTCACCCACCTCAACAGACACCTTCTCATCAACTCAAACCTCTTGGTCACCCAATACCTTGCATCATCTCGAACCGGTAATCTCTAGACCTCCCTTCTAATATCCCAAGATCAGAGATAAAAGAGCAAAAACTTCTCAAATCAAAATAGACTCTGGTGAGAGGAGGAAGTATCAGAGACCACCAAAATTAGACAATGGTTGGAAGCGATCCTCAAAAGATGATGCACAAGATAGGCAGGATGATGCTGGATCCAATTGGTCATGGCAAGCACCATATTAATCCTTTTCCACACCCTAGCGACCCCCAGATAGTTGTTGCACCAAATAAATCTTGATCCAACAAAGCTAAGGTCCACAAGCCTGATAGACTAGATAAAGTTCCTGAACTCTCTAGAACTCGCACCTCCAAAAAGGGTCTTCTCCCCTTCTTTTCCTTCAGGTCGACAGTATAATTGAAGTCACTAGCCATAATTGTAGGAATCTCCTGTTTAATTAAACTGCCTACCTCTTGCCACAACATCCTCTTCTCTCTATACTCGGTACTAGCATACATACCCAACAAAAGTCAAGTAGAACCCATTTATTTCAGTAATGACAACAATAACTTGCTGAATACAATAGTAGAATACATCCACCGAAGCAACCCCAACCCCGCAAATAATAATGATTACCCCCAACAGACCTTAAGACTCCACATCATAAAATCTCCGGTTGGTCGAGAAGCAATGACGAGTACGGACTAAGCTGGCCCTGACAATCTATTCTTCATAAGAATACAAAGCTCTGTATTATGTTGCTACATGAATCTTCTAAGGGTTGAGCAGAAGGACAGCTTCCCCACCTCCCAAGTATTTCAAATAAGCATCTTCATGGGCATTTATGATGAAAGGCAGGCAAGCCTTGGATAGACCCCTCCAGAGCAGCACCAACATTAGCATCCCTCTCATGCCATCACTTCTACTCGTTTGACCACTCACGACCTGTTAAGGCCATTTTGAGCTAGTCCATAATCTCATCATGGTCCAAATAGGTTCCCTCCACTAAAGCCTTGACTTCACCTCCTTCCTTGCTCTCACTCACCTGCTTTGTGGCTATCGAGAAGAAAACGACAATGGCCTTAGGTGGCTCCAGCTTTTCGACCTCGTCCCCCTATGAACAACCCCCATGGCCCTCCATTCGTCGGCTTGTCAAAGAGTCCTCTTCCATGCACGACAAAAGAGGATGACCAGTCATTGTCCTGATCTTCAATCCAAGGCCTCTAATAATGTCGTCTCCAGTCTGCACAGGCCGATGGTGGTTATGGCCCGACCAACCACCATCCAATATAGACTGCTCAAGCCCCAGAGAAGATGCAGGCATAGGGGTTGTGCCCTCCCCCACCAGCTTCAGCTCATCGATTTTTAGTCCACCACTCGGGTTCACCTCTAGGCCTAAGTCACCATCCTGGGTCGAGGTCTTATTGGTGGCTTGGCCCAGACTTCTAGCCCGTTTCAAGGAGAGCCTAGCTGCCTTCAACATATATTGGTCTTTTAGGCTTAGGCTCTCCTCCTGGCCCACTTCTATGACATCTTGACCCAGGCCTCACTCAATTAGCATCTGGAACCCGGGTTCGAGCTCACCCACGTCAACTCGGCTAGCTCTTAACTCGCTTCTTGCTTTTTTTGGCGATTGATGTTAGGTGACTTTGGTCGGTTTTTGCCAACCATCAAAGTTCGGTGGTAATCTAGGTGAGCTCTCCCTTAGCCGTGGCGAGTTTAGACGGGTTGAAGAGGAGCTTGGGGTCGAGGAATCAGGATTAGATTCGTTCACCTCTCAAGGTTTCATCGAAACCCTAGCTAGTCGAGGATGTCAGATTCGGGTGGTTTCCACCTATGGCCCCATTCACGGTCAGGTGATAATGGTCAATTCCTCACCACCTATCCCCCTTCCATTTTCATGAGGGGAAAAAATTCTTTGGCTACAATGATCTCCCCTTGCTCTCCTTCTCCTCCGATAAAAAGCCGTAGTCATTATCATCATGGCCTAGCCAGCCGCACCAATAGCAAATGGCCGGCACATCCTCGTTGATGAATGGCTGCCAGAAGATCCCCTTGTAGCCCTGGATCGAGATCCCCTGCTTCAAGGTTCCGATGAGTCGAGCTCGACCTGAAGTCTCGTAAATCCGGTCTTCTAGTAACAGCCCATAAATTCATCTGCCACCACTGGTCTTCTTGCCTTCGCCACAATCTGCATGAATATTTCAGGCCATTGGTCCTCCATCGGCAATCTAGATAATCGAACCCAAATCATCATTCTTCAGACAACGTTCATCCCTAGGACAAAGTCGAGCATTCATGGCTCCATCACTAGGAGCTGGCCAATGATGAACCATGGCCTGCCTTTAAGAACTCTCTTGCAGTCCATCAATGATCGAAATCAAATGATATGATGGTCCTCGACTAAAGCAAAAGCCTCCGGATCATATAGTAGTTTTTTTCAATGCTTGAATTTTTTTGCGATCCCCTGATGACACCTGCCAACTGAGGCTCTAGAACAAAGACATTCACCCATTATTTCTGAGGCTCCGCCATTCCCTCCTTTGGGAACTCAAGAACCGTCGTGAATACTTTTGAAGTTGTTCCACCTCCTCCAACGCAATCTTGTGCTACATCTAATGAGGCTGCCTTGGCAGTCCCTGCACAATGTGAGCTCAAATACTCTCTCTAGCATCCGACTCCAATGAGCATTGGTCACTCTTGATTCGGCTTTTCCTATTATCAGCTATTGAGCCATCAAAACAAACCACTCACCTACTGTTCGACCAAATGCCCAAAAGACCGTATAATTTTTAGCAAAATCGCACTATCACAGGCAGGCGGACCCAGAAAGACCCCTATAGATATCTTTGGAGAGGAAAAAAAGTAAATATCCGAGATGCCGTCGGATCTGGTTTTTTTTCCCACCGGCTCCCATTGGTGTCGAGCGCCTGGGTCTTGTGTCGACGAGAACAATGATTTTATGTTAATCCTAATCTAGATCGTCCGATTCAGTGCGCCATGTACCAGATTCGATTGACAGCGTCGGATTGAAAGGCCAACTTATGTTATAACAAGCTAACGTATAGGCATACGTTCATGTTGTTTGGGCCCGAGCTATCTTGTCCAACCTATGTACGAAGACCCGGTTCACCTGGACATAGGCCCGGTTTGCTGGATTATGGGTGACCCATCAGGGTGAGCATGTGCGGGTGCTTGGTTGATGATGGACTGGGCTTTAAAGTTGTGAAAGCCGATGTTTGAAAACTTGGTTATCTGGATGGTTATAACTTTATTCTAAATTGATGATCTATTGCAAAATTTGGTGATTGATCTTGTTAACTTGCCAAGCTATTCAGTGGATCCATATTCTAACTCAACCAGGTGTCTAGAATTATCTTTTCCAAACTGTTTTGCATCTATGCATATATACATAATCCGTAAAGTGTTTTTCAACTATTAATAATCATTTTCTAAATATTACATATGAAATTGTGTGTTTTTGTTTGATATAACATTTTAACTTTCAAGTTTTCTGTACTTTTTATATTCATGTATCATTTAATTATGTTTCATGTTGACTCTAAGTTATCTGGCTTGAGTTATCAATCCACAAAATTCTAACTATTAATTGACTTAGGTAATTTGGATGTGCCTTGGCTCGTAATAGATTTTTTAGAATAGTGGATTTGGTATAAGCTTCAAATCTTGATCTCTTGACATTTGCTTCGATCCATGCATGACTAAGCAAATTTTAAGCTATATTTTGTTTCAATAATCTAGTGGAAACACTAACATCCTTGAGGGACACAAATATCCATGCTACTAAATTGGTTGTTAAGTGATGGATCCATGCATGGTGCAAATTATATGACCATTTTTCATCAAAATTTTGAGAGGCATCTTCCAAAAGTATCATGCTAACTTTTGTTAATTAATTCATTGGATATTTTCAATCATATATTGCACAACCACACGGAGAGGAAAAAAAGATAAATCAAAGTCAATGCAAGTATTTTAAGTAGGTTTAATGTTGCATGAGCAACATAAACTCCTGCTATAATTATTAGATGACATCTAAGGACGCCAAGTGGCCTTTAGAAGAGATACTATAGATTCACCCTTGTAATAAATTATTGGGTGGACTTTGCCTCTTATTATCATAAAAAAAAAAAACTATCTCGTGGGAAGACGCTACAAGCCACCATATTTTGGGTCCAAACATGTCCAAATAACCTATTTTCTCCCCGTCATGCTTTTTATGAATGCCCATCTTCCTCCTCCTTTTTTTTTTAAAAAAAAAATAATATAGTAGTGGGTTGCAAAAAACTAAATAGTATAGTAGTTTGCCAAATATTTTTAAAGAGCATTTGGTTCTTAATTAGAATTGAATCAAAATTGAAATGGACTGAAATGAGAATCGGAATGGTCATATTATCCAGTATGTTTGGTTTATAATTGAAATTGAATCAAAATCAAAATTGATTAGAATGAGAATCAGAAACTGAATTAGAATCGAAATGGAGTGTGCATGCTTGTAAAAAGTAGGGAATGAAACATTCCCATCCTTATGATTAGAACACGAATGAAATTCCCTCCCAACTAAGAGTTTGTTTTGATGTTTTGGACCAAAATTCCATGGGATTCATGGATTGAACCAACATGATTAGGAAAAATCGACCTAGATTAGGCTTGTATTCATAAATACTCAGGGGCTCGGTGGATTTTGTAGATGGACAATGAGACTTATACTCTAAATCACCTTGTTTTAGTTCTTCAAAATAGGATAAAGAAGGGCATCTATTAAATGAAAATGCTTAATTGGTTTTTGCTTGATCGAAAGAAGGGCTTTTTGATGGAAAATGTAGATAGTGGGTTGCAAAAAACTAAATAGTATAGTAGTTTGCAAAATATCTTTAGGAGGTATTTGGTTTTTAATCAAAATTGAATTAGAATCGAAATGGATTGAAATGAGAATCGTAATGACCATATCATCCGACATGTTTGGTTCATAATTAGAATTGAACTAGAATCGAAATTGATCGGAATGAAAATCAGAATTTGAATTAGAATCGGAATGAAGTGTGAATGCCCGTAAAAAGTAAAGAATGGAGCATTCCCATTCTTCCTAATGATTGGAATATGAATGAAATTCCCTCCCAACTAAGAGCTTGTTTGGATGTTTGGGACTAAAATTCCATGGGATTCATGGATTGGACTAGCATGATTATTATGCTCTAAATCACCTTGTTTTAATTCTTCAAAGTAGGACAAAGAAGGGCATCTATCAAATAGAAGTGCTTGATCGGTTTTCGTTTGACCGAGAGAAGGGCTTTTGGATGAAAAATGATGGTATGAGAGGGAGAGGGTAGCCGAACATGGGGAATCTTCAAACAAGGGGTTCTATTAATGACAATAGAGTTTCATTCTCATACAAATCATAGGAACCAAAAAGAAGATGAATCTAATGGAAGCCAATTTTTCCATTGAATTTCCTTTTTATCTAAGATCTCTAATTGTGAATCCGAAAAGTTTTCAATGAAAGGCCATGAGATGATGAATTAGCTAACCCAAGCGATGGGTTAGAGCCCTTTGGCCCACTGGAAAGATCCAATCGTGTATTATCTAAAATTGGGATCATATAAAGATTCCGATGTTAGGATAGAGTAAAACTCACATCCAAGAGAATGATTTGAGATTTTCATCACGGGCTCTCCTCTAAAATGCCTTTAGACAATTGAATCAAATGCAAAGAAAGTTGCATGCTGAATCCTCTACCACCACACAAATACTAAAAAGCACCTAATTGAAGCTTATTGATTTTTTCACTCTTTTTTATAAGATGAGGATGAATATTAGTTAAAAGAAGAGCTCTTTTTGCTGATTAAAATAGAGGAAATGCAAGAACCAAGAGATAAAATAAAAGCTTTTTATTCAACCATAGTGTCTTAAGATCTTCTGCAAGTGAAGCAACATACAGATAGAAAAAATTGTAAATGTTATATGATAAACTTGTCTCAAATCAATGAAAAGAAGTTTTTATGAATACTAGACTGTTTTTTTCTAGTTACGCTGATTTAATTAATAAATTTTATAAAATTTAAATTTAAATATCTAAATAGATTTTAAATAATTGAAATAGAAAAGACACCATCTGTTCCCATGCCAAAATCGGGCTGCCCACAATTAAACATGCCCCATAAATTTTCAGTGATTTTGAAGTTTTTTTTTTGGCCTGCTCGTTGATTTGTTTAGAAACCATTCAAGATAATCCTCCAGTACGGTTGCATCCGACACAACCTTATTTCAGCTCCTATTAGCGGTGGCGTTGCACGGAGCGATTACTTGGTTGGCCAGCTATAAAATATTCATTTTACAGTGCCATCTAATTTCTAGCCAACTCCTTTTCATCGTCTTAATACGTTAAAAAGGAAGATGGATAAAGAGGTAAAAATGAAATAATACAGGCATGATAATCTTCATCGGTAGGTTCCATCAGAATTTTTTTTGATTAAAATAAAAATAATTAAAAATCTTGCTGGAGAATCCCTTGGGCAAGCACCTCGGTCAGAGTTGTGCCGACCGCATGATAGTTTTGTACGCTTCCCTGGTGGGGCATCAACAACGTATCATTTCAATCAGTCCCTCCCACAAGCCACCATGAACGGTCTCACCCGAAAAAAACGAAAAAGAGTGAAAAAAAGACACCGAACTGAGACAGCAGACTCTGGTGCTTGCGTGGAAAATCATGGCATCATCCTAACGGGTGGGGCCCGCACGAGATGGTAAAGCAGCTTTTAGACGCCGCCTTAAAAGCCTACAGCATTGTACTGGGAAAAAAAAAAAAAAACCTACACGGCTACACCATGTGAAGCGCAAACGGCACTTAACATCATCGAAATACCCAAACTGTCCCTAACGACGACGGCCACTGGTTCTCCAGGACGGTCTCGGTGGAAGTGAATTAATCAATTACCCACCCCTGGCAACCTGGGAGGGTGAGACGTAATTTTAGCATCTGTGAAGGCTGAATTGTAGGAAGGTTAAATTTTGTCCGTTTTAGAAACGGCCTCTTCGCACGCTAGAGGAGCACGGGAGCGGTAACGTTAGGTTTCCCTTTTGAAATTCGAATCCCAGGGTTAAGTAGCATGACAAGAATGCCCTCAAGTGGCCATAAAATTACAGGATAGTGCTCTTGTTCTTTAAGATTTTTTTTCCATCGTTCCTGATTTATTTTGAAATATCATAAGCTTATAATCCGAATATCAGACAATCGAAAGGAATTTTTTCTGTGACTT
Source organism: Cocos nucifera (assembly GCA_006176705.1). NCBI lineage: Eukaryota > Viridiplantae > Streptophyta > Magnoliopsida > Arecales > Arecaceae > Cocos > Cocos nucifera. The sequence continues at coordinate 1,070,647 of QRFJ01000296.1, forward strand.
TTCAATTTATTATGAATATTTATTGTACAGAACATAAATTTGAAAGTATTCACTTTCTTTTTTTCTGTATATATATATATATATTTTAAAATTTCATCTATTATTTTTTTGAAAAATTGTTTCCATCACGGACGAGGACAATCTAAAATATTATCGCGCTGCTCGTCCACGTCCAATAAGTAAGGGTAATTTTGTAATATACCCAAAAATAGCGTGCGTTTAACGCGATATACCTCGGTCATCGAAAGCCCACTTAATTTACTGATAAGTGTGCTGTCTTGTTCTTTCTTCCCCACTCCAGCGCCAGTTGTTCTCCCGTCGCTCTCTGGCTTTCGCTTCAAGTGGTAGCTCTCTCGCTCCCTCCCACCTGCGCCCAACCTAGGGTTTTCTCTCCTTCGCTCTTCTCTTCTCCGAGCTGCGGCCTTCCGGTTCTTTCTAACCCCTTCTATGCCCGGCTTTGCTTCCTAGGCCACTCAAGAACCAGGTAACCTCCATCTTCTCCCGGTTCGGAGCTCGTTCTCCTCCTAGATGCCTCCGATCTGGGTCTCGTTCTTTGTTTTCTCGTCGATTCCTTCGTTTCTTGATGCTTTTTGTTCGGAACCAGGTGTTCTCGAGGAGGTCGGCGAGAAATGTCTTCTTCCAGAAGGGGCCCGGAGCAGCCGGGCCCGAGGCGGATTCTCCGGACACAGACTGCGGGGAACCTCGGGGAGTCGATCTTTGATAGTGAGGTCGTGCCGTCGTCCCTCAACGAGATCGCTCCCATCCTCCGTGTCGCCAACGAGGTCGAGTCCATCAACCCTCGGGTCGCTTACCTTTGTAAGTTCCTCGTCAGCGGTTCCTTATGCCATTTGCTTTTGGTTCGTGTTTTTGTTTAAGCTACTCGTTGGCCGTTTGTACATGCCACGGTTTGGTTTTTGCTGGTTTGATCAGTTCGGCTTGCATATTAGAAAATATTGTAATTTTACTTGCATTGCCTATGATTTTTACACGAAATGATGCTAAATGGGTAACTGGGAATAATTGTAACCTAAACCTTGAGTTGAGGGTCTCTGAACAATTGAGTGGGCAATCTTTGTCTGTCTTGAGTTTTCAAGTTATGCATGATGGATTTGATCCGAAAATTATAGTGTATGAGGATTGATTTTTTTTTTTCGTCAGTGGTAGCACTTACTATGGATGGTTATTCAATATATCCACCTTCATAACTAGATTTGATGGATGCTTCTATTTATCTGGTATTCTATAATTGGTATTACCCAGATAACTCCCATTTAGTTATGTAACACTATTGACTTTGTTAAAGTGAGCTTCCATGCTCTTCTTAGAATCTTAAATCTGCACTGTCTGGATAAGTAATTGCGAACTCATCAAAACACACACCCATAATGGGGAAAAAAGGAAAAAAAACCTCATCAACTTGGGATATTATGTTCTTGTTCTCTTTACCAGCAGCTGAATGTTGGTTGTTGTAATTACTCTGTGTATGTTTTGTTCTATGATTTGTGCTATCTTTGAAGTTGATTGTCTCAACATTTTCCTTCATCATTCTTGCTGGTGTCCTTGCTATGTTCATGCTGAATATGAGATGTGTTATTTTTGATGATGGGATAGGCCGTTTCTATGCATTTGAAAAAGCTCACCGGTTGGATCCAACTTCAAGTGGGCGTGGTGTTCGTCAATTTAAAACTGCACTTTTGCAGAGGCTGGAAAGGGTAAGTCTTACATCCATTTGTTGTTATGTTATGCTTTGTTAGTATATGCTCTATGTGGTCAGCATTCTTTTCTTAGTTATGGATAAAAATATTGCATGCAAATTAATATTTTTCTTTTTCCTTGTCATGACAATAAGTATATGTCATTAACATGTTCTTAAAAAAAAAAAAAAAAAAAAAAACAAAAAAAAAACCTTTTAAGTCTAGTAATCATCATAGTCATTTTGGTATGAGAACAATTCATTGTTGTTAACAATATTGATTTGAGTCTATTTTTATGAACATTGAAGGTTTTTAAAGAGATTTATTCTTGTTTAGAGAGTTTTATGTTCATTTGCTTTTATAATCTTTGTAAGATTCTTCACAAAACAAATACAGGCTGAGGCATAAGGAACCCAATCCCACTAAAGTTGTATTTTACTTTACCTTAATTAAAGATGTATTGAATTGCTATATTGTGAGTACCTTTTCTAGAATGTCAAATGTAGCATCTCATGAGCTGGTTGCAATTTGATGAGGAGAAAAACATATTCATTTGATTTAATGATAATGACACGATTACTTCTTGTTAATCAGAAGTTCTATAGATTTGTCTTTACTCCATGCAGCAGATACTAGAGCATCTCCACTATGTTGAAGACATCATATATGTTTTCAAGTATCATGTTGGCAATTCAATATTTTGGGTCTGGAAATATTGATGGTCTTTACCCATCCAGTGCCATGCCTAGCAGTTTAACTGCATTAGCTGAAGCTCAGGTGCTGATTCCAAATAATTGTTCAGCACTATTGAGATGGCTTAGTTAAGTGCTGGAGATCTCCCACAGGGATCAAACAGAAGATTTGAAGTGGGTGTGTGTGTGTGTGTGTGTAATTCATGATTGTGATGACTAGCGGTTGGCATTCCCATGAATAGGTTTTTGTATTTTTCAATGCATCGGATGTAAAGACATGTGTTCCTGTAGAAGGAGACATAACTAGCCTGCTAAGATGCATGACTAAAATTTATCCATTTTGCAAGTACTACTACTTTTTTCCCCTAATAAGAAAAGTTGGATTTTGATTAGATAAGTAATACTGTAATAGTGTGATATATGGATCCGAATGTTGATTGGATGTTAAATGGCGTGCTAGAACATGCAGATGTATTTTTTTGGATACTTTATAGATGTTATCATTATCTTTAAAAGTTTTATATAAAGGTTTCGTATGGTCCTTAATTGACAAAAGCACAGATCCGTAAACAGCAATTGAGACCATATTCATCATCATCATCCACTTAATCCTCCCATCTTGCATGGATCTCACATTGTTGATAGGCTAGTGTTGCCAACAGTGTGATGGTGCCAAAAAATTTATGTTGATTTTTTTTGTGGGTTCTATTGGCAATAACATATCTTCTCCAATTTGGAGGCTGGATGGCTAGAGCTTTTTCATTTTGTCCTATCATTGGGGCCTCATTTTTCAGCTTCTCTGCTTTCTTGTCCATGAGACATAGCAATAGCAATATCTGCTTTCTTGTTTTTCCTATCATTGCTTTCTCACTCTCAAATGCTTTGCTTTATTCTGTAGTCATTTGCATGGTCCCATTGTTGGCTTGTCACTTGAAGCTGTTTGTAAATCAGATGACTCTTATGATACTCCATTATTGTCAAAAGATCCTAACTCTCTCGTGACTGATGTATAATGGCATCTCAAACTTTGGAGGTAGACTATGACATCTTGCGATGTCCTTCTTGCCCTGCAAGTTGCAAGTGAACTAATGCATTCATAAACAACCAGGGTTTAGATTGATGAAATGAGTTCAAGTTGTTTGATTGTTTAAGCTAGGCTTTCACATGAATAGCCCCTGATTTGCAAAAGTAAAAGCTTGGGCTCTTGATTTGCTTGTTCTTGTATTCTGAAATAAAGAATATTGAAGTTCTGCATCTAATCACTCTCGCGAACATATTCTTGTGTTATCTTAGTTTTCATAATTTGTGAAACAATAAGTTATGGAATAATGAGCTAGACAACCCGATAAGAAATGAACACTTTAAGTAGATTAATCAAACAATAATAAACTAATAAAAAAAGCATACAGAGTACATTAATTCAAAATCAAATCTAAATATATCGCACTATCAAAACCAATATGCATGTGCATTCAACCTTTTCAAAATTCAAATTCCATATGTAAATCTTTTTTTTCAAAACATTGAGTTCATCTTGGTAGAGACAAACTATGACCACATTAGTATCTTGTGGCTGGGCCACAATGTTAGCCCAATAATAATTAAAGTGCCATCGCATAATGCACAATGGTAGGGTATCAAAGTGCCAATATATATCTCCCACTCCCACTCCCACTCCCACTCCCACTCCCACTCCCACTGGCAGGTATCGACATGCTAACGCACAACCCCCACTAGGATATTGAAATGCCAATGTATAACCCCCATTTGTAGGATATCAAAATGTTGACAAACAACCCTCACTAATAGGGTATCAAAGTGCTAATGTTTAATCTTTACTGGCAAGATGTTGATGTTATAGTGCATAACCCGACTAGTAGGGTATCAATATACTAGTGCACAATCCCTAGTGGCAGGATATTAATACATAATTAGGCTACGAGTTCAAATCCATCTCGAATCAAAGCTCTTTTTTATTCAAAAATATATTTTATGTTTCAAATATGCAAAACCATCGATCACCAAAATCAATCGATCATAATCTATAGTGAAATCAATATCATCGATCATGCATCAAATAATATTTTATAATAAGATATATTTAATAAATCAATATCATGCTTCATGTTCATAAATCATAAATAATAAGACAATTCAATGACATAAATACAATATAATTTGTTGATAAATCTAGAAAAAGGGTTCAAGTACTTTGTGAGCGAAACTAAACTATAGATCCATTTCATTTTGAAAATCCCTTGCAAGATTGATATTTAAAAATGATATTTTTATCAAATTTTCGTCATGATTAATTTAAGAATAAAAATCCTAAATCCAGTGAATTTCATACCGGCCCGTACACCTTGTATGGAGTTGGACCGGTGGGGAACCGATACGGTTCGGTTGGAGAAAATGGTATACAAGAGGAGAGAGAGGGAAAGAGAGGAAGAGAGAGAGAGAGAGAGAGAGAGAGAGAGAGAGAGAGAGAGAGAGAGACCATTGGAGGCCAACGGTGGCTTGCTGCAGCCATTGGAGGGCCGAAGAAGCTTCCATGGCTCTATTGTTGCCTGATATGGCTTTTAAACAAGCGAGAAAGAGAGAGGGGGTAGAGCGGCATACTGGAGAGAAGTGCAGCTGGCGAAAGGGCTGCCGGAGTTTGTCGGTGGGTCCTCGTGGCCATTGGGCGGTGGAAACCTTGTGGGCGGATTGCGGCTTGGTCCTCGTGGCCACTAGGCGGTGGAAACCTTGTGGGTGGATTGCGACTGCGGAACAGGGGGCGACTTTTCCTGTTCCCTTTGGCATTTTTTAAAAATATGGATGAAAAGTGAAGGTGGCACTTGGTTTGCTTGCTTCATCTTTGAATTTTTTTTTAAAGTAAAAAATAATGAAGCTGGCAATTGCTTTGTTGGCTTCTTTTAACAAGAAAACCCTGCGGCGATGGATGTGTGGATTGCATTGTCCGACGGCTACGGCGGCCAATCGAAGGCTGTCCGGCAGCCTTTCCAATGGCTTCCTATCCCTCATTCTTTGCCCCTTCTCTGTTTCTCTCTGTTCCTCTCTTTTCCTCACGGTTCGCTACCTTTGCCTATGTCGGTTTGCGCCGGGCCAGTCTGCTACGGACCTATATTGTCGATTGGTCGACATGGGTTCTGGTACCTAGTCCGCGAACCTTGCCTCAATCTCAATACCATCATGGGACTAGCCAAGTGGTAACGTCTCTCAAGTGGTGTGATTTAGCCTATCCAATTGATTAACCATAAATCAAGAGTCATGCGAGGATGCAATGGACAGTGAAATCTAGGTGTACCTAGCCTGGCTGGGGTGGGGACCACATGTTGCCTGTGATCATGAGTCAGGATCCCTCTTGACTAGGATCAATCAAAATCATTGAAAAGGGCCTTTCTCTAAGATTCAGAAAACTCTAGTAAAGAGAAACTATGTTGAGAGAGGAAAATTAGAGAGATAAAGTGAAGAGAGAAACTAGAGAGAATGTGGGGGAAGAAAAGAAAAGAGAAGATGAGGAGAGAGGAAACAAACTTGCTCCTTTTTCTTTTCTTTTCTTTTCTTTTTTTTCCTTTTTCTTTCACTTTTTTCTTTTCTTTTCTTTTGTCTCTTCGTTTCTTGGGATTTATGCTTCCCCTTTTTCCCAAAGCAGAGGATGCTCATGGTTGACGATGGCTGAGGCCAACAATGTTGGCCATGGCGGCAAAGGTGGAGATCCCTAGTTATTGGTCTGCGGTGGTGGTCAACAATGAAAAATTAAAGAAAAAGGTTGAAAAATCGAGGAAAATCAGATGTTTGGATTTTTTTATAAAAAAATCCGGCGATAGCTTGTTGGAATCCGAACTCTATGGGTTAAGAGAAGGATGGGAAGGAAGATTATCTAAAGCATTGAGGGATCATACCTTATTTCCGACAATGTTTGGTTAGAAGTCCGGTGGGCACAGTGAACGACATCTGAAAGAAGAAGGAAAGGAGTTCTCCGATTGTGGTTTGACGGCCGACGATGATGGGACTCTAAGGGAGATGCAGGCCTATAAAATAGATTGATGGGAAGTGCTTGGAATCTGTCTCGGTGTTGGATTCCTCCGGCGACTTCTGGAGGAAGAAGACTCCTAAGGGCTCCCATCGGGAGTCTTCTTCCATCGGCTTTTTTCTTTCTGTGCCGTTTTCAAATGTTTGGGCTGGCCAAGTGGATTGGGCCTAGTTTCTTGTAGGCTGGGTTATCACACATGGAGAACCTATATATGGAATATAAACTACATGTGCAGACTAATCATCATATTGAACTAGCATGTGCAAGTATTCCTTTACTAAACAAGTCTATAATTCTGATGAAATATGATTAAAGAGAAGTCAATGCGATAAGCATGCATATGCTAATACTTTGTTCATCACTGGAGGATGCTATTCTAACTACCAGTTATTCCAATAAATGGAATGACATTCTTCTCCAAGAAACTTGTCTATGTGTAACAAGGTTTGCTATACTAGTACCATGTGCCATATTGGTTCCTTGCTGATATGGTAAGGTGTAGCTTCCATGCTAACATAGGGTTGAGAGACTTTTTCCCACACCAAACCATGGTACTACTCTAAAACAGATAGTACAAGTCAGTACAACACAAACCAGCTGATTCTGCTTGGTACAGGTTGGTTCGGCCCCTATGTCACACTGAACGTCGGTATTGTACACATACCTTACTGGTATAGTATGCTCTGTTCAGTACTGGTCTATAGGTGAATCTTGATTGTGTAATATGTTGTATATTTGAATGATACTTGATGCTATTACTCTGTGTGATTTATGCTTTTTTCTTCTCTTATACTGCTTTCTGCATTTTCTAATTTTACTATATTGTATGTGTCATATGTTAGATTGTATGACTATTTTCTACTTTTCTTGTTGTGGATCCTGTTCTCTAAATTATGTCATTTTTCCTTTACATGTGGTGTTTTTATTATGATTCATTGAAAATATTGAAACTAAATGCGATCACTAATATGTGGTTGTATGTATTGTCTTTTGATACATCATAATTTCATTTTCATAGGAAAATGATCCAACTTTAAAGGGAAGAGTCAAACAAAGTGATGCTCGAGAAATGCAGAGCTTCTATCAGCATTACTACAGAAAGTATATCCAAGCACTTCAAAATGCTGCCGATAAGGCTGATCGGTGAGTAACTTTTTCTCGAAGATGTGTATTGGGCTAATCCGAGGAGTTGGATTATTACCCAAAGATGCCACTGCTCTGACATATGGGCTTCTTTTATTCAGTGCTCAACTTACCAAAGCGTATCAAACTGCCGCTGTCTTATTTGAGGTTTTAAAAGCTGTCAATCTGACACAATCTCTTGATGTTGATCAGGAGGTAAATGCAACTTATTTTAATTGTTTGTTCTTGGCTATTTCTCTTAGTTGATCTTCCTTACCATAACTGGTTTCATTGTTATTATTGTTTAAAAATCACTTTTTCTGTACATGTTATGTAATTATTGGTTTTCTATGCAGATCCTGGAGACACACAACAAAGTTGAGGAAAAGACAAAGATTTATGTCCCTTACAATATTCTCCCTCTCGATCCTGATAGTGCAAACCAGGCCATCATGCAGTATCCTGAGGTTTCCATCCTTACCCTTTTCACTTGTGAGATATGTGTTTCTTGGCTAAACCATTGTAAAGAAGCTGATTGCATCCTGCAGATTCGAGCTGCCGTTTATGCTCTACGCAATACCCGGGGCCTACCATGGCCTAAGGACCACAAGAAAAAGCCTGATGAAGACCTACTTGATTGGCTTCAGGCTATGTTTGGTTTTCAGGTGAAAAAATTTAGCAAAGAGATTTTTTCGAGATATGATGCTGTTCTTTATGAAGTAGCTTTGTGGAATTTGTTAGTAAATTAAACATGTTGACTTTCTCACTTTTCCCTTTACATACTGTTATCAAATTTGTGTTGCATTCTCTAATTTTTGCAGAAGGATAATGTTTCAAATCAAAGGGAACACTTGATTTTGTTACTTGCAAATGTCCACATCCGCCAATTTCCAAGGCCTGACCAACAGCCAAAGGTAGGTCTGCTTCTGCTATGTGTGTTACTGTAAATTGAATGCTGGAGCTCTATCATTTTGCTTTTGCTAGTTCATATAAATAATTGCGATGTTTCTTGTTCAGTTGGATGAACGTGCACTAAATGAAGTGATGAAGAAACTATTTAAGAACTATAAGAAATGGTGCAAATACTTGAATCGCAAGAGTAGTCTGTGGTAAGTGCTGATGTACATGTGTTTATATGGCATATTGATGTGGCTATTTATCTAATATCAAGGATACATTATCTTCATTTCATTCTGATTTTTCTGCCAAAATCTCAACTATAATCTTTTTCATGTTGAAATTTTGGTTGCTATGATTTGAATCTCTTTTTGACTGACATTTGTTAATTTATTGAAATTTTAGGCTGCCAACCATCCAACAGGAAGTGCAACAGCGTAAGCTACTTTATATGGGTCTCTACCTTCTTATATGGGGCGAAGCAGCCAACTTGAGATTCATGCCAGAATGCCTTTGCTACATCTATCATCATGTATGTTGTCCAGCTATGACTCCATGCTCTTTCTGCATTTTGAAAGGAAAACACTTTCCACATATGGGTGAAGAGTATATGTTTTGTGGTAACAAAGAATTTTTGAAATATTGTTCATAATCATTTTTGCAATTCTATGCTTTCAAACATGGATAGTTTTCTGTTGCATTCTAGAGTTTGACTTCTTATATGCTACACGTACATCTTTTTTGTTTTCTTTAAGCATGATTACAATGTCTCAGTTAACCTGTAACACATGTTGGATAATTGAAGTATTTCTTGGAAACCTATCCTATTGCCATAAATTGTTGTGGAGAGTCTCCAATCTATAGATCACATGAGAAGCTGAAATGGTGACAGAAATGGAATGATTAGATTTGATTTGCCTTATCATGGTGGATCCTTGCTCTGTGATGCCATAGAACTGAGATTTGTAGCTGCTCTATCTTCGTTGCATATCATGTTGGGGGATGGTGTTGCTTGTTGGGTGACTAGCAGCCTTGCTCAAAATTCAAGACATAAGGGCTTATGTTTTCTTAATGCTACATATCTTAAGGGTCTTTGTATTTTTTCATGCTTTGAACTTTAGCAAGCTTTGATCTTCCTATCCTCATGATGGATGGGTTAATGTTGATAAAACCAAACTAAGCCACACTTAAAAGCAATGCTAGGCTTGTTCTTGTTGTTGAGTGTAGAGAGGTGAGAAAAGAAGGCATTAATCATTCCAATAATCATTGGCAGTCTATAAATAGGCCTTACAAGGAATATATTGTACTGTAGGTAAAACATAAAGATGGCTCAGTCAATTAGGCCTAAAAAATAGACCAACCCATATAAAGAAAGAAAAGGAAGAAATAATCAATAATAAACATTTATTCTAACACTCATCAAGCTGGAACATATATATCGTGCATGTTGAACCCAAGGCCTTCATAAAGAGATCAGTAATTTGAGCTCCAGTAGATGTAAATATAGTGATAATTTTCTTAGACATCACAGCATCACGAACAAAATGGCAGTCAACCTCAATATGTTTCGTCCTTTCATAAAATATTGGATTATTGACGATGTAAATAGCAGCTTGGTTATCACACCTCATCTTGATAGGCTCTAAATGAATAAATCCCAAATCAGCTAACAAAGATTTTATCCACATCATTTCACAAGCCGTGTGGGCCATTGCCCTGTACTTAGCCTCAGCAGTAGACCGTGTTACAATATTCTGTTTCTTGCTTCTCCAGATGACTAAGTTTTCACCTACATATGTACAATATCCAGAGGTGGATCTTCTATCAGAAATAGAACCAGCATAGTCTGCATTAGAATAAGCCTCAATTTGTAAATGTTCCTTTTGTACAACGATCCTTTCCTTAGAGAAGCTTTGGTGTATCTCAAAATTCTCAAAATGGCTTCCCAATGACACTACTTTGGCTTCTACATAAATTGACTCAACAACCCAACAGCAAAGGAGATATCTGGTCTGGTAACAATAAGATAGATCAGTTTACCTACAAGCCTGCAATAGCGTGTCACATCTAGAAAATCCTCGGCCTTCTGATCCCAAAAAATAGGTTCTGCAACTATTGGGGTGTCTACTGGTTTACAGCCAAGGAAGCTTGTTTCCTGCAGTAAATCAAGAGCATATTTTCTCTGAGAAAAGGAAATACCCTCCTTGCTGTAGGCTATCTCAATTTCCAAGAAATACTTGGCTCGCCCAAGGTCTTTCATCACAAAATGCTGCTATAAAAATTTTTTTACATCAGACACACCCGCTGGATCACTTCCAGTGAGAAGAATATCATCAACATAAACTACTAACACTACCAATCTAGCTGGACTTCGACGAACAAAAACAGAGTGGTCTGTATGACTCCTTTTCAGTCCAACAGTAGCAACAGTCTAGCTAAATTTTTCAAACCATGCCTGTGGACTCTGCTTGAGTCCATATAGCTTTTCGAAGTCTGCACACTTTCTTCTACTCTTGAGCAACATATCCAGGAGGTTGCTCCATGTAAATTTTCTCATTAAGATCACCATATAGGAAAGCATTCTTTACATCCATCTGAAATATTTTCCAGCCCAAATTTACAGTCAGAGAAAAGAGAACACGAATTGAATTCAGCCGAACCACGGGTGAGGTCTCAAAGTAGTCAACTCCGTAGGTCTGCCCTTTCGTAGCAAGTCGAGCCTTATACTTATCAAGAGAGCCATTCAGATAGAATTTCACAGTGAAGACCCATCTGCAAGCAATTGGTTTGGCCTCGACAGGTGGAGAGACTAGATCCCAGGTTCTGCGGGAAGGCAAAGCCGACATTTTCTCATCCATGGCAGCCTTCCATTTGGGATCAGATAGTGCCTCTTGATAATTCTTTAGAATGGAAACAGAAGAAAGAAACAGGGTAAAGGAATGATGAGAGGAAGACGGATGATCATAAGAAACATAGTTGGCAATAGGATGTAAGGTAACACTCCATTTTACTTTCCGGAGAGTAATAGGTAAATCCAAATTTGATGGAGTGTAACCCTGCTGAGGTGGATCTCCGTTCGAAGATGACAAAGGTGGCGGTGGAGTATGTTCGTGATGTTTATTCCTGCGTGTATACACCTTCAGCGGTGGCTTATTGTCCATAATTAAAATACAATCGCCTGGAGAAACAAGAGGTGGAAGAGGAACATGTGGAATGCTAGATGTCACCGGCTGTTTATGATAGTAAGGAGTTGTTTCAAAAAAAGATGACATCAATAGATTCAAAAAATTACTTTGAGATAGGATCATAACATCTATACCCTTTTTTTAGTATGAGAGTATCTAAGGAAGATGCACTGAATAAATCTGGAAAGTTTGTTAGAACTTGGTCTCAAGGCCCCAAGGCATGAACAAAGCACAGACACCCAAAGATACGAGGAGAAAGAGAAGGGATTGTGAGAAGGGTACAAGCAGGAGAAGGGAGTTGCCCTAGGCAAATTTGATGAGGGAACTCGGTTAATTAGATAATAAGTAGTCAAAACAGCATCTCCTAATAAGGTTTTAGGAACACACATCTGATGCATGAGTGTCCGAGCTACATCAAGAAGATGACGGTTTTACGTTCAGCAACTCCATTTTGCTGAGATGTATAGCTACAAGAAGTCTGGTGAATAATACCATGATCAGCACAAAAAGATTCAAAAAGAGAAGATTAGATATACTCCAAAGTAGTGTGCAGAATTTTAATAGAAGTAGAGAAGTAGTTTCTGATTTCATTATAAAATTGTTTGAATACATCGAATACTTGTGACTGACTCTTTAACGAGTACAACCAGATCATCCGAAAGTGGTCATCTATAAAAGTAACAAAATACCGAAAATCAAGAGTAGTGGTAATAAGACTTGGACCTCAGACATCTAAATGGACTAAATCAAAGGGCGAAGGACTTCGCTTATTGACTGTAGAAGGGAAAGATACTCTGTGATGCTTGCCTAACTCACAAGCCTCACACTCAAAGACTCTAAGAGATGTGGGAATATTAACAAAGGACTTCAACTTAGACGGAGCAGGATGGCCCGGGCGGCAGTGCCAAAGATATGGATCATCAACCAAAAAAGCAGGTAGTGGTGAGTGTATGTTATCGTTGTAATATTAGAGATCACCACGCCATACCCGCCACCAATCGTCCTCTTCGTCCGGAGATCCTGCATAACACAGTAAGATGGAAAAAAAGATAATGGAATAGTTGTAGGTTCGTGTAAGACGACTGATAGAAAGAAGATTAACAGAAAACTTTGGAACATAGAGAACTTCAGAAAGAGTAAGTGAAGGAGAAGGATTAATAATACCAATCCGGGAAACTGAGTGTGAGCCATCAGCAATAGACACGGGTGCAATGGATGAGGACAAGGAAAGAGAGGAAAATAAAGATTGCGTACCTAACATATGACTTGAGGCACCAGAGTCAATGATCCAAGAGTTGTGGGAGACATTAGAGGCACTACCTGAGATCGAAGGAATAGCGTGGAGTGAAGAAGCAGTCTGCTAAATAAGCCGCTCTAGATCTGCCCTAGATAAAGTGATGCTATTGTCCACAGAACTAGCAGAGGGCATACCAATTATAGTAAAATCTGATGTATATGAATTAGGAGTGCTAGCAACTCTGGTGGTGTTATTCTGAATATAGTCTGGAACACCAAATTTCTGCCAACATTTATCAGATGGATGATTGGTCTGACCATAATGAACATAAGGAGGAAAAGTGGATCGAGAGAGAGTAGATCGGCCATGACCTCATCCTCGACCAGCAAGGGGCTATCCATTGCGACCTCTATAGCAATCAGCAGCATATGCACCATAGTCATAAGAACGACTCACAGTATTAGCAGTATTTTCACTAGATCCAGTAGAATTTTCAGACTCTGAGGATGAAGAGTCTGCTCGTAGAACTCGAGACAACCTTATTAAGAGTAGGAGCAGTTGGATCAGATAAGATATGTGCGCGAACATGGCTTAGAGCTGACTTAGCCAGGACAAAAAATGGCAACATAAAACTCTTCACGTTGAGCCTTGATGACCCTAGGACCAGTAGAGATGGACTGGTACACCTGAAGCTCATTTAACTTACTAGATAATTCAGCAGAGTAGTCATGTGTAGAACAATCTTCTTGCTTTAAGGCAAACAGTTCTTCGTACAATAAGACATAAGAAACATTATTTTCATCCAAATAGATCTATTGAAGAATAATCCACATCTCTTTTGCTGACTTAAGAAAGAGAACATTTGCACTCTCATGATTCTCCATTTGGTTTACCACCCAGTTGATGACTTGGTAATCATCTGCTTGCTGAGAGGAGAATTTTTTATCAGTATCATTTGGAGGAGCCCCATCGAGGTGTAGTTTCCGCTGCCCGCCAATGAGTAGACAAAAGGCTCTTGCCCATTGAAGATAGTTCGACCCGTTCAATTTGATGGTAGTCGCAATAGTTGTGGTAGATTGTTTCATTTCCATAGAAGAAGAGGTGATAGAATTGTTGGCCATGGCAGGAAAAGATTAAAAAAAAAAAATCTCTTTTATATGCTGTCCATGAGATAGTAGATCAACTCCAACGGCCCGGTGATGCTTAAAGGAGGTGGAAATGCTGGTGGAAACCCTAGAACAGTAGGTTGCAGCACCCTATAAGAGTGGGTTCAGCAGGCTGCACAAGCCAGAAAGAAGAGAAAAAGAGGGGACGAGGGTTTTCAGCAGGGTTCTGGGTATAGCAAGAACCTTTTTCTAATTTCTAATCAAACAAGGAGAAGATGTAACGGAGGTGGCAAGGAGTTTCCTTGATTCTTCACTTGGATGACACCTAGGGTTCTGGAGAAGATGCTAGGACATCCAAGAGAGAGGAGAGAGAGCGGCACCCAGGGTTTTTTTAACCCCATGGGGGCGGCTGTTCTGATACCATGTAGAGAGGTGAGAAAAGGTGTTAATCATTCCAATAATCATTGGCAGCCTATAAATAGGTCTTACAAGGAATATGTTATACTGCATGTGCAACATAAAGATGGCTCGGTCAATTGGGCCTAAAAAATAGACCAGCCCATATAAAGAAAGAAAAGAAAGAAATAATCAATAATAAACACTTATTCTAACGTTGAGAAATTAGAATATAACCTAGATGGCGTGCCACTTTGCCTTTTGTGGCACTTGGGGGTGGGAAAGCTAAATAAGAGGCTGATTAGCTTATAAGAATATACCTTTACCAGTACATAAGCTGTGTTGATGACTTTGCAGGATATAGATGAAGACATTGATATTTTGTGGTTGGTGGACCATGCCATAGGTTTTGCTAAGGACTTTCAAGATTTTCTATCTGTAAAGGGTTCTAATAGGAAGCTGAGTCATTAAACATGTGCTAGGCTTCATGAAATATTGCTAACATCTAGATCAAATTTTATACTCGATGTTTGAATAAAATAGTATGATTATTTTATTTTATATTTCCTTCAAGGCAAATTAATGTTGGATCGTTGCTGGGTTGTCTTGGCAGTGGCATCTAAAGAACAAACCAGGAAGGTTCCAGCTATTGTAGTTTAATTGGAACATGTAGTCCTCAAGAGTGGTATAGGTGGTGAGGAGGGATTAGAGTCTCAAGCAACTACAAGAACTGATAGCCAGAAAGAACTTGAACTACATTTATATTGATCTTAGCAGTTAGCACATTAAATTAAGATGTTTGGATTCCCCTTTTGAGCTGTGGCTGGTGTGGCAATCAAAGTCATCCGGAATGCTTGTATTATGTTTGGAATAGTCTTCAAGCAGCACCAGGGGTGAATGCTATCAGGTTATTCCTGATGATGATTTTGGATGGTGGCAAGTTTTTTCCTTTTCCAGTACTTGGCCAAAGGGGCATGTGCAAATGTGTCAAGGTTTGTTGATGGGAATGTGAATCCAAGGGACCTGATCTGATTTTCAAAAATAGCCCCAGTTCATGTGAATTCCCCCTGTGATAAACTTGTTGCGAACAGTTTAGCATGGCTTTAGCAAGTAGTCAACCAAAGTTGTGCTTACCAGTGAGGTTCTTTTGAGTAACTTTACCATGATTATATTCTGCTTTTGCTGTTATGTGGTGGTATTCTTTCCCCTTAATTTTTGTTTCTCCATTTTTAGATGGCATTTGAACTATATGGTATGCTAGCTGGAAATGTGAGCCCAATGACCGGTGAGAATATAAAGCCAGCGTATGGAGGTGATGAAGAAGCCTTTCTAAGAAAAGTTGTGACTCCAATTTACCTAGTTATAAAACAGGTATTGTTGTGGTCGATTCCTGTCAATTTGGTTAATTTTTGATACTTTAACAAGATGTAACTGTTGCATGCAGGAAGCTGAAAGGAGTAAAGCAGAAAAATCAAAGCATTCACACTGGAGAAATTATGATGATTTAAATGAATACTTTTGGTAGCCTGAGAACAAAACTTTTTTAATTGCTAAATGTTCCTAGTTCTGTCTATTAATATCTTTTATAATTTCCCTCCCACAAATTTGTAGGTCAGTTGACTGTTTCCGCTTAGGCTGGCCTATGAGAGCTGATGCCGATTTCTTTTGCCAACCGCCAAAGTTGCGAAATAACGAGAAAAATGTAGTAGGCTCCTAACTTCTGTAGCTGCTGTTCATTGCACATTTCATTGATGTATCAGCCATACGTATATAAATATTTCTTTTTTGTATTTTATTTGCTTTCTTTTCTGCTGCTATAGGGTTTATCTTTGCCATACGCAAATAATGTCATAGCCTCATAGGTCATTACCACCTTTTTTCTGGGGCTTCTGAGTGTATTCACATGCTTGCTTTTCTGTATAATGGACTTTCTTATGTGATGCTTTCTTTATATGTTTGTTTACATTTTCCTAGTTAACAAGACAAATAACAATAAAATCTCATTTCATTTTAGAATGCTGGTGGGTTACTCTGAGCTGACCACATTATATGGAGGATGGGATATGACAGTTAAGATTTTTGCTTCCTAGAACCATGCCATCAGTAAAAGTCTAGTAGGTATGAGGATGGATGATAAAAAAACATCACACTTAAACCTTTTCTTTTCCTTTCTATGTTGTGATTTTAGATCATAATGTATGTTCTGCCATTCTGACATTTTCAAACTTGGATCTGAAGAGATTGAAGAGGCATGCATGGACTTCTTCCTGCTGTGTCATTTTATCTGTCCCATCTGATTATGTCAGAAGTTTTCAGAAGTTCAATTTTTTTTCATCACTTAAAGAGAGAAGGTGATGGTTCATTCAGCGAACTTTTCAATTCTGTGCTTAAAGTCCTGAACCTAAACTTAAGTACCTCATCACTGAAGTTGTTAATCACTATAATGAATATGCATAAAATCTGAGCAAAAATTGAAAGCAGCACAAGGTGGGTTGTGAAGTAGTAGGCTGATGAGAGAGAATGTTGTTTGCTAATTGCAAATTATTAATTTCCTAATAATCGGCATAAGATGCTGGCCTCTTTATTATACTACTATCATGTCATAACCCGAACCCAGCATCTGGGTTGACCACGTGACATGGCTACATGAATCATAGAGCAATGCCCTAGAGATTATGCAAGGCCTAAATAATGAATAAATCCACAAGAATACCGAAAGATTCATATGGATCATAAAAATTCTATCATATTTATTAGACCAGACCAATCCATCATTATTGAATAAGGTTTACAAGATTAAAATATTTATTTGATATCAGAAAATCAACTAAGGACTCTGTCGTTCGAACTCTATGTCCAACCCGATTGGTGCTATGTATCTTGAACTTTGGAGAAAAAAGAGGGTATGAGCTTTATAGCCTAGTAAGAATCATCCACATTTATACCAGCATGAATATGAAACATCTTTGAGTTAACATTTAGCCGATGAGAAAATAGTAAGATTTGTACATCAACAATTTTGAATAATGTTTGATGGATCAATGTATATGCTATAAACCATGCCCACGTACAGATCAAGTTAATTGTATAGCTACTCAATTGCATACACATCGTCGTAATAGAAATCTCGAGATACATGTCACGTATATCACCCAAGCAAAAATTCAATTCCACAATAGTTTAGTGAAATTATTTTTCATTGTTTGATTAACATAGTTGGATCATCACCATATTGTCACTTCGGCATCGGACTAGATTTGCCCACGCTCGAGCCCATGGTAGGCCAAACCACGTTTCACACCATAAACACCACGTTTCACACCATAAACACCACATTTCACACATGCTGGTTAGTCCATATGTCGTTCAAATTAGACACGGTTCATTATCATGATTTAATTTTAGTATCGGACTAGTTACAACTATGTTCCAGTTTGTGGCAAGCCAAATACACACCATGCTTCCGCCCATGGTCGGCAACATAATATCATATCTCAATCCATGGCTGGTATGCCACATTTCACATGTGGCTGACTAGTTCAGATGCTTCCCTTTTTTTCAGTCGTATAATTGTGCAAAATTATGCATCTTTATGGCATTAGACTAATTACAACTATGCTCTAATCCGTGGTAGGCCAAACATTATGCTACACCCTTGCCTAAGGCTGACCGAGCACATACACCACGTTTCTTGCATGGTCGATCTATTCAAATACCGTTTATGCCCTGTGCATATTATTAAAGTCATGATCTGATTTTAGGTATTAGATTAGTCATTATCATGCTCCAGTTCGTAATAGGCCAAACATAATACTGCATCCTAGCTCGAGGTTGACTTAGCATACGCACTTTGTTTTTTTGCATGATTGACTAATCTAGATGTCGTTCACACCCCATCAATTAAGTGATGTTTTATTTTCTCAGCAATCATTAAGCACCAACTAATTATAATTCAAGCAACATTCAATTCAATAATGCATAATTTACGTATCAATAGATGTAAAATATATGTCAAACATATACCTCAACCAATAATTGACCTAACACAATAGGTATTGTAATAACCTAAAAAAAGTATTTTAAAAAAACTGAGAAAGGAGAGATGAAGACTCCCAATGGGAGTCTTCTTCTCCCTCGCGCCCAACTAGGAGTCGAACTCATAAGGGCAGCTAGAAAATAAAAACCATTGGGAGACCCTATAAATTTCTCCCTTCCCCTCCCAAATGATCCACGATGGCAAGGGGCTTCCTTCCCTCTTCTTCCTCTCTCTTTCTCCCGATTGAAGCCACGGCCCCCTCTTTCGTACTCGCCAGAAATCTAAGAAGAGAAGTCATTGGAGCCTAGGTAAGGCTCCGATTCTTCTTCCTCTCCTTCCTCTTCTTGGCCTTGGGCACCGTCGTCGGCTACTGACTTGGCCGAAAAATTTTCCAAAAGAAGAATCCCCTGTTTCTCTTTTTTTTCTTGATTTCTCGCCACTCGGGACATCGTCGTCGGCTGTCCCTTTTTCTTCGTCGTTGTTGCCCCTGTCGGTTGCCGCCACTGCCGGCCTTTCGGCCCCTAATCGGAGCGCGAACCACCAAGCCCTAGGCCCCCCCCCCAATTCGGCCAAGATAGAAAAGAAGAAAAGAAAAGAAAACGAAAGAGAGAGAAAAATGATTTTCTCTCTTCTCTCTCTCTCTCTCCTTTTCTCTATAGGGTCCTACTCTCTCTCTTTAACTACACCATGGACCCTACACCATGGACCCTATGTGGAACCTATTATGAAATCAAGATGACTAGAGACTGCTCTGAAATTCATGCAGTAGGTCGAATCCTAGTCCAACTTTTGCCAGAAATTCATAGTATTTGATCACAATTAATCCACATTGAGTCATCCTAACATGATCTTTTGATGATTCTAATGATGATTGCATTCTCTCTCAACTCTACTTTTTTTCTCCTTTTTACTTTTTCTCTCTAGAAATTTTGGTACCAAGTCATGCCTTCCTCTTTTAAGGACCCATATTGACTCCGACAAGATGATCTTGAATTGATTGGTGCCCGGATGGTCTATCGGATTGATCACCTAATCTGTCATCTCTTTTATTACTATTCAATTTTATTGAATTTGATGAATGAAAAATAATTATGAATTAATATTTAAAATAGGATTATTTGATTCTTTCAAAGAAGCATGAAGATTTAGGACGATTGAGGTAAGTGGAATCTTACATTTCTTATTTCAAATTACCATCTCTTTTTTATGTAAATGAACTGTTGTTATAAAATCATGTTTTCTATAAAATAAGGATCAGCATATGAAGTGGGAAAATCATGTTTTATTATGATCATTGATTTCATGAATATGTTTTATGAAAATGATATATTTTATGATGCATTAATTTTAAATATTTTTCATCTAAGTATATGTATATTTTAAGAAAAAGATATTAATATTTCAAAGGCTCTCAGATGGCTATGAATGAATCTCTATGGGAATGTCGACATTCGAAGCTAGCATCCATAAGAACACAGGCCCTGTCAACGGGTATAAAGTTGACACATGAAACAAAAATTGGTCGATTAAGAACACTGGCCCTGTCATGGGTATAAAGTGACCATAGTAGGAATATCTGTGAGCAATGTTTTGAAACGTGACACGAATATCTGACAAGAATGATTTACAAATCATGTTTACGAAATTTCATGATTTATGCATGCATGATTGATTTATGACTTGTTTTATATTATACTCTATGAAATATTTTATTTGTAATATCTACTATTTTCTAAATATTGCATTATCATAAAAAACTTAAGCTTGATCCAATAAGGAAACGTAGGTTTTACTTACTGAACTAGTGTAGCTCATACCCTTTTTATTTTTTTTCTTTTACGGAGAATTAAGGTTAGGACCGACGAAGGATTCAGGCTTAGGGATCTACGTTGCAGGCTTGGAAATTTTGTAACTGAACTTAGTTTGATCATGAACTTATAATTGTTTTTGAGACGTGGGTTTGGTTTTGATTGTCGATTTAGATGCTCTGAACCAATTTTGGTTTGATTAATTGATGAATAATGTAATTGAATTTTTATTTATATCTTAATTATGATGGATTTTTGCTGATTATGATTGTTAGGCTTCATGTTATCGTGGATTGTATCCCTCGGTAGCGTGGCCGTGTTATGTCCGAATTTGGTGCATGACAGGTATAGTTCCCATCAGAACCTAGGAACCAGGGTGTCAAGAACCCTGCTCAATATTCTTTTGTTCAAAGGATTGTTCCCTTATAGAACCAAATTTAATATTAAAAAAAAATCATATTCGTGGAAATCATTTGTCTAGAGCCCTTTATAGGGGTTCTTCTCTCTCTACCTTCTATCTTTTCTTTTTATCTCTCTAATTAGATTGGGGAACTTGTGGAAGAGGGGTTCATCAAGGGTCCCCTAAACCCCTCTTCCACAAGTTCCCCAATCTAATTAGAGAGATAAAAAGAAAAGATAGAAGGTAGAGAGAGAAGAAAACAACACTCTCTCCTTTCTTCTCAAATAGGGGACCGTTCCCCTCATTCTTCCCTTTCTTCCTCTCAAGTTTCCAAATGGAGGAACCTAGTGTCACACCCCAAATCCGGGACATAACACAGTCGAGGGTACCACCCTCGATAACACAAAGCCTATCAATCATAATCAGCTAAAATCCATCATAAATAAAATATAATAAGAGGTTCAATTTCATCATTTGTCAATTAAATAAACCAAGATTGGTTCAGAGCATCTAAATCCAAAATCAAAACCAAACCCATGTCTCATAGTTCATAATTAATTGACTATAAGTTCAATGATCTTTCAATAAACTAAGTTCTAGCTATAAAATTTCCTAGTTTGTCATGTAGACTCCTAAGCCTGGATTCTTCATCGTTCCTAATCTTAATCCTCTATAAAAGAAAAAGAAAAATTATAGAGATATGAGCTACGCTAGCTTAGTAAATAAACCTTGCACTATCTTATCTAGTACAAGCATAAGTTTATACATGCATCAATAAATTATTTAGAGAAGATGAGTATGATTATAAAAAATTCCGTAATAACAGTATGTCATGATTCAGTGATGCCCTTGTATATGCATAAATCATGCAATTTACATAAACATGGTTTTCTAATGTATAACATAAACAAATTCATAAATCATGTTAACTTTATAGATAAAGTCATAAATCATTTGTCATTATATCATGTTGTAATTCTTAATAATACTCTCAAACTAAATGCTAAGGTCATCTTGTACCCATGATAGGGCTGTAATCTTATCATGCCAACTATTATAACCCACTGGCGAGGGCCATATGCTGAGCTGCTAGAACCCGCTGGCGAGGGCCGTATGCTGAGCTGCTAGAACCCGCTGGCGAGGGCTGTTTGCTGAGCTACTGTAACTCGTTGGCGAGGGCCATGTGCCGAGCTACTATAACTTGCTGGCGAGGTTGTACATAGCCATCTGAGAGCCCATAGTTATACTTCTTAAATTAGATGTTCTTAAAATACATGTTTTTATATCATAAATAAATAAGTTGAAAGACATTTAACGACTTTGCAAAGTTCATAATCCATAAACTAAAACAATTATGAAATCAGTGTTTTCATAATGACCATATAGATTTTCATAGATGTGGAGGTCATAGTTCATAAAACAAACCATTAATATTTGAATACCCATAAAACCATATCTTTCATGACATTACATGATTTATATGATATCATATGCTTGATCCTTAATTTAAGAAAACATAGAATCATTGATGTCAAATATTCTTTTTATATTTCATAAAATCTTAAGCACTAAAAGTATCCGATAATTCAAAAACAAGTAAGAAGTGTCGGTGTTACTTACCTCATCTGCTTTAACCCTTTCAAAGTTCAATTATACGAACCACTTAAACCTATTTAACATATTAAAAATATAATTAATTTCTATTTGATAAATTCAATCATAAGGAAAGGAGACTGTAGATTGGATGGTCGGTCCGACAGGTTGTTTGCGCACTAGGACAATTCTGGGCCTCCCAGTCGAGGGTCAGATCTAAGTGACTCAATTGAGGAATCATGAAGCACGGATTGGATTTAGGCCATGATCAATCAACGGGTTCATCAATAGTGGATTTCAAAGATACTAGACATGGCCAACATGGTGTCGACATACCGCATGGATATCAAAATGGTTTCGGATCATCCTGTTTTCATCTCAAGTTCATATTGGGTTTCATGCATCAGATAGAGAGAGAAAGAGAGAGGGTAGAGAGAGAAACCCTAGAGAGAGGAGAGAGATAAGAGAGAATTCCTTCTCCCTCTCTTTTTTTTTCTTTTCTTTTCTTCTCTTCTTTTCTTC
Source organism: Cocos nucifera (assembly GCA_006176705.1). Classification (NCBI taxonomy): domain Eukaryota; kingdom Viridiplantae; phylum Streptophyta; class Magnoliopsida; order Arecales; family Arecaceae; genus Cocos; species Cocos nucifera. Next base: position 1,093,371 of record QRFJ01000296.1, read on the forward strand.
TCTTCTTTTTTTCTTTCTTTTCTTGGCCAAACAAGGGGGGATGATGGATGGTTTGTGGTGGCTGGTACTCCAGTGAGGTGTGGCGGCACGGCTGGAGGTCCGGCAATGGATGGTCGATGGCAGTGATGCAAGGGATAGCTGACGGCAAGGATCAGTCGGTGGAAAATCATGGGAAAAGGGCTCACAAAGAAAACATGGCATTGGGGTTTTTCTTCATTTTTGGCCATCGGTTGTGGACTTGTTGTGGAGGGTCCTGGGAAGGCAGGAATACTCGACTTAGGGCTCGCCTTCGAGAGATGGTGGCGTCGGCAGCTGGAAAAAGGGATAGAATTGTTGGAAAAACAGGGGATTCTTTTTTGGTAGTTTTCCGACGAGATCGGTGGCTGGCATTGGTGCCAAATGCCACGGGAACATGGGAAAAAGAGAGAGGAGGTGGGATCGACGCTTACCTTGAGCTTCGGTGGCATCTCTGACACCCATTTTCGATGGACACAAGTCTAGGATGCCGTGATTTCAATGGGAGAAAAAGGGGGAGAACAAGGCTTGATGATCGTCGGTAGGGGGACGTGGGGGCTTTATATAGAGAGCCCTAGGGTCGTCTTGCTCTTGGACTTCGGCTTCTTCCTTGATTCAAACGGAGAAGAAGACTCCCGATATCGGGAGTCTTCTTCTAAAGTTTTCCTTTTCCTTTTTTGTTTTTTTCTTTGATCACTTTAAGATTCGTGTAGTAGATTAGGTTATCACACCTTGGACTGGCGGTCCATGGCGGTGCCTGTTGCCAGCCATAGTGGCAACCATGGTCACGGCCATGGCCAGTGGTGGTCGATGAAGTGAAACAAAAGGAAAGAACCAAAACAGGGGAGATCCGTTCCATCACAAATACGACATTCGGCTGGTTCCAACTCGCCGCACTGGTGGCCTAAGAGTCGAGATAGGGTGGATAGAGGGATTAGAGGTCCTTGACATCTTCCTGTGAGGTCTCACGACAGTTCGAGGAAGGCTTCCGACGGAAAAATTAGAGGAAATATGATGAAGATTGGTGGCAATAGAGAGGTCTTTTATGGTGGAGAGCTTAGGGAGGTAATAGGGCTTATTTATAGACAAAAATTCTAGGGCTTTTGCCTAAACTCAGCATGCTCTAGGTCTCTTTCTTCGATGGGATCGGAGAAGAGGAAGGGAGTCTTCGTTCCCCTTGCTCACATGCACAGCACGCGTCTACTCTTTTCTTTTCTTTTCTTTTCTTTTTTGTGTGGTGGGGTTTGAGACGATTCTTTGGCCTGGTTTAAATTTTAAGGGCCAGTCAATGGACTGGACCTGTACATATCATTAACTAAATTAATTGATATAACCACATCTGCCTGCGAGCCATGCAGGGTGCTATGGGGTAGTGTTGGAGTCACTCTTTGATTTAGGAGTTCTTGGATCATCATCATCATCATTTGTGATTTCAAATGGAGGCTTTGTCCACTAGAGCCATGGAAAATCAATTATTGCTGGGATCATGAAGAAAACTTCAGAATACAAGGGTAAGGGTAAGGTTTAGTTGAGTGCTCATTACCCTTATTGTTTTTACACAGGTAGGTTGCTTGGGCAAAAGATAACCAAGAAACAAGTCATGGAGAGAGAGCCCATTACTAGTATCTGCTAGTATGAGCTATTCGCCATTTAAAAGCCTCCATCATTATAGAGATTACAGATTGTGAGGGCCTTGTTAGTTTGATACATTTGGCCATGGTGTCATGGCTAAGCAACTTGTTTGAGATTGTTGTTTTTGGTTTTTTGCAAAAATACACATCAAAACCAACGCAACCAAAACTGAAATATTCAATACAACATGCACAAGATTGTAGTTCATCCAACTTGGGCTGTCCATGAAGATGCAGGAGTACAAGCATAAAGATCTTACAATCTTTAACCGCTTGGAGTAAACAAGCCACTCCATTGGAAGAAATTCTCTTCCCTTTGTAAAGATTAGAAGGTATAAAGAAGAGATTACATGTACAGGGATGAGGAAAAGCCACAAAGAAACACTTCACTTTTTGTAGCCAATGCCCTTCTCTTCCCAGTGCCCTCACTAATCTCTTGAAGCCTTCTTCCTTTCTCTTGTGGGCTAAATACTAACACGAGGGCTTCTTTTAGGAGGAGTAGCTGATGCAGGACCAAATGCAGATGGCTACAACTTGTGGGACCCAATGAAGAGATTAAACATGTGTTGGGTCAAGAAATCAGATTGTTATCCTGTTGCTGAAACGGGATATAGTTTGGGACTTTGAGTTTTCCACCATTATAAGATATATGGTCAAAACTGTTCTGTTTTAGTTTTTATTGGAGTTCTTAGTCATGTACAAAGGGATCATGGATCAATTAGATCATTGGTGACAAGCATTACTTAACGTGTAAGTGAATTTCGGTTGTCTTGAACTTATTTTTCCAGAATCCTTAACAAAAGGTGCAGATATCATGATTTTTTATTTCGGATGAGTGTATGTGGGAAGAATGGCTGGTGTTTGGGAAAGAGTACTATTTTGTTGAATTAATAAGATGTGATATTTATAATTAAATCAGAAAAGTAGTACGTGTGTAATTTGTCATTAGTAAGATTATAAACAGTAATAAAAGAAAGGAATTGAAGAAGCAAGTGATGAGAGGGAGAGGAGAAGACAGATTTGATAAAGGGCAGGGGAGGGGCCAATATCTGTCAAGGTTTTTCTTTCAATCAAAAAAAATATCCAGCAATCGTCAAAATTTGCCACTTTACACGTGCTTATTGGCTCTTATCAGGGGACCAAGGAACTTTAAAGTAATGCTTCTCACTTGAATAAGGACTCAAAATGGAGCTAATCCATGTCTGTAATGCCTTGTCTGCTTTTAACCGCAAGCTTTTGGCAACTTAAAGAAGAAAGGGAAAATTAAATATTTAGAGTTCAGAGTAGGTACAGTGGAAGCTTGACCTCATGAAACTCCTTACACAGCTAATCATGAAGATCCATGCATGAGATCCCAAATGAGCTATTTGCCTCAGCTACTCTCCTGCAACTTGAGCCATCAGCTACTCATGCACTGCCTGAATGCAACTTGTTATCTTTATATATATATATATATATATATATATATATATATATATATATTAGTATTGTTTTAGTTAAGAGAGCACATTTTAGAAACTTAGGTCATTGTGTTTTAATAATGTTTGCTTATGTACCAGGTTTAGGCAGTTATGCTATCAGCTTAAATTGAAATTTGCTTGTTCTATGTGAGTATCGTGTGTGTGTGTGTGTGTGTGTGTGTGTGTGTGTGTGTGTGTGTGTGTTGTACATGTTGAGGATGTGCTCTAAAGTGTAACTTTCCTGTTCTATATTACTTTAAAATAAATTTCATCATGACTAACCCAAATGAACCAGAAACCCATGATTCATGTATTCTTCACCCCTTTTTTTTTGTAAAGTTATGCACTAAACATTATAATTAACTTCAAATGTGCCATATTTTTTGCAATATGATTTTTCCATGAATTTATGATTGTTAATTCTGCAAAAACTAACAAAATCTGGGTTCTTTTACTTTTATTTTTTTCCTTAATTTTGATGAATGACTGGGTGTGGTTGTTTAATTTTGAATTTTATCATTGCAATTCAGGAGGACCAACCAGCCAGTAGTGATCGATGGACTGGAAAAATAAATTTTGTTGAGATACGCTCGTTTTGGCATATCTTTCGAAGTTTTGATAGAATGTGGAGCTTCCTTATTCTATGCTTACAGGTGATTCTCTTTTATTGTTTTAGTTCCCATTAGCTCACCAAAATCATCCTCTTCCTACTGCTAGTCCTGCTATGTGTGCTGATTCTTTGCTGATAAGTGTCTTCCTGTTTCTCAGGCCATGATTATTGTTGCTTGGAATGGCGGGTCACCAAGTGCTATTTTTGATGCTGGAGTATTTAAGAAAGTGTTGAGCATATTTATAACTGCAGCAATAATGAAGCTGGGACAAGGTTAGCTTAAATGAAATTTCAAAATGTGCTTGCGAAATTTGTATTTCTTCTTCTCCAATTCATTTCTAGTTAATTTGAAGGAGTTCCTTATTTGCTATATTCACATGTTATTAAAATATCAATCCCGCAGCCATCCTTGACATTATTTTGAGCTGGAAAGCAAGGAGGAATATGTCTTTTCCGGTTAAGATGAGATATATTTTAAAGGTCATCTCAGCTGCTGCCTGGGTGATAATTTTACCGGTAACATATGCCTATACTTCAGAAAACCCTACAGGCCTAGCAAGGACAATCAAGAGCTGGCTTGGTGGTGGTCAAAATCAACCTTCGCTCTATATTTTAGCGGTGGTCATCTATTTATCTCCAAATATGCTTGCTGCTTTGTTGTTTGTATTCCCATTCATGAGACGGTTTCTTGAGAGGTCAAACTATAAGGTCATAATGCTCATGATGTGGTGGTCTCAGGTAAATCTACATCTTCTTATCATCTTTCCCTAGTGCATTTGCATTACTTAGTGTAGGACTTTTGTCTGCTTTGACATCTTAATTGTTCATTCATTTGGCAGCCTCGTCTCTATGTTGGAAGAGGGATGCATGAGAGTGCATACTCGCTTTTCAAGTAAGATTACAATCCTTTCTCATAGTTATTGTAATCACTGTAGTCCATGGCTCAATAGAGGCTTTTCATTCTTATTTGCAACCATTCAAATTTCTTGATTTCAGGTATACAATGTTCTGGATCCTTCTATTAGCTATAAAATTGGCATTTAGTTACTACATTGAGGTAACTGTTCATTCATTAGTTGCTGAAATCTTCTATTCTGTCATTGTTCAGGATTCTGTCTGTAGAAGTTCTTGTAATTTATAATTATAAGAACGCCAAATTTTTTTATAAATATTGCATCATTCTTTTTTTTTCCTTTTTTTTTAAAGGTTAATCTCATTTATGCTGCAATATGATGGACATATTAACTTTTTTACTTGTAACACAGCATATAAGTTTGTATATTGTACTATTGCAATCAAGGTTCGCCGTCTTAGTACTGGATCCAAAATTCTACTATAATGTCGGTACGCGGTTCTGTACGATATGGTAGTGTCGGTATGCTCCAAAATGGTGTACTGGTACAAGACCGATATGGTATGATACGGGCGGTATAGGCTGGTACGGGCATTCTATGATCGCAATGCTAAAATTGTGATAATTTTGACAAAAAATGCATTACAAACTGACTTGTTAGACTAGCAGGAAAAATGAAGATTTAAATGCGATAAGAATTAAGAAACATGAAATTTTATCTTGTGGGGTAATTATGGGCACAATTTCCCATTTTACTGAATTCTGGCTGTCTTTTAGTCTGTGAGAAGAAGAATTATGTCTTGCTAGAAAATGATGGATAGGGTTATGATAAATAAAGCCTATTAAGATAGATAGTACCTAAATTGACTATGTCATGTTCACGTATTCTACCCATCTGAGTTGTGCTGGGCAAAACTGTAATTTTTCATGTTGGAAATCTAATCATCTTTGTTGGATTTTTTTTTCCCCTGCCATTTTCCCATGGTATTTTTAGCACTTGAATAATGTTGGCATCTTTTATCTGCTTCGATAAATCATTGTGTGCCAAATTTGCATTTCAGATCAAGCCTCTAGTTGGGCCAACAAAAGATATCATGAGAGAACCGATAAGAACTTTTCAATGGCATGAGTTTTTCCCAAAAGGTATCATCTCGAGGGTTAACTTATGTTCTACAAGTTCATAAATATTTATTATGTCTTATTTTCTGCCTGCAGCCAATAACAACATCGGTGTTGTGATTGCATTATGGGCTCCAATTATTCTTGTATGTTTCTTTTTCTGTCCTGACTCATGATACCATAAAATCCATTTTCTTATGCATTTTTTTGTTTTAATTTGTGACCATGATGTGTCTAGGTTTATTTCATGGATACACAAATCTGGTATGCTATTTTCTCCACATTAATTGGTGGTATATATGGGGCTTGCCGTCGTCTTGGAGAGGTTAACTGACGCATCTTTTCACTCACATGTGTTACTCTTTTTTTTTTTGTCACTCACATGTGTTACTCTTTTTTTTTTGAAGTTAATTTTTTAACTTAAAAAATTAAATGGCTGCAATACCCTGTTTCTTGCAAGCTATGTAGAGATTATGCTTGTTCATATTACAGACTATATAAGATATTCATACATCAATAACTGTGTTTGGTTTAAACTTGTTTTATTTCTTCTACTTGGTTTATCATTCTTGGATTACATAGTTATTACTTATTAGGAGTCTTATGCCCAGATGCATGGTTAAATTAGCAACAAAGTTTCAAAATCGCATGGAATACGAGGAGAAAACTGCAATTTTGCTCACCACAATATGGATTCTGATACATGAACTCACATGTATAGTGTGGCTGCCTTAAAAATTGGATATGAGAAGCACAAACTTTTAATCCTTGTCCATGATACTGGGTTTTTATGATGCTTCAAGGTCACGCTTTTTCAGCATTGATTGATGTGTGCTTTATCATGTTGTCTATCTATATAGATGGGAGGTTCATATAAGTGGATGCATAGGACTTTGAATGTATTACTTTTATTCAGGAAGAATCATTGTGTACTTGAATTTGGGTCAGAAGTATTTATGTTGAATGATTTGCTCAGAATAGTTATATTAGTTTGAATTTTGTGTTCCACTTCTATTCTGTTCTTCACTTCTTGCATCTGAAAAATAACCCACAAAGCTTAGTATATTCACTCCACTTCACTAGACTGCAGAAGGCACTTATACAAGTGCCAGTGTTAAATAATGATATGAAATTTTTGGGGGCACTTATTTTTAAGGAAAGCACTTAAAATACGTTCAAGTAAATATCATTGGCATGAATGGGTTAGTATGATGGTTATGACTTTCTGAACCAAGTCATTTAAAAGAAAAACATTCATGTAACATGATATGGTTTTCTATTTGAAAATTGAATCTTACAAGGTATTTTAATAGGTAAGGGTATCAGTGGGCCAGCCGCCAGATCATGCCGGTTGGTCTAGGCCAAAACCAAGCGTGGGGTTTGAACCTGAGGCCCAAGCCTGGCCTAGCCTAAATTTGGCCCCAAGTTGTCAGGCCTGTGCATGACCTGATACAGTATATGCTTTCTGCTGGGCCTTAATTTCCAGGTCTGAGCCCTGCCTGTGGCCCTAAAAACTGAGCCTGAGCACAATTTTTTAGAGGTTCAGTCACGCACATGCAACCCATTTGCCCATTGCATGGGAATTCCAAGCATGTGGATTTAAAGGACATAATTTGGCTGTTTAATCTTGCTTGCCTTGATCTCAGAGTAAGTGTTTTAATAATGTGCCATTTAAATTTTGAACAATGTTATCATATCTAAGGGCTTCTAATAGTGGTAGCTATCAAATGCTGTTAAATTATTCAAGCTGGTGCTTAGACATGGTCCTTAACACCTTCTACAAAAATTTATGAATATGTTATGATAAATACATGTTCTTGATAATCATATAAATTTCGGTAGCATTCTAATCCCATTGATCCTTATCAGGTGGCACACTCTTTATGTTACTTTTGCTGAGCATTGGATCTATGAGATTTGACCATCTTAATAGAGGCTTGGTTTGCTCAGTTAAGGGGCAGTTTTGACTTGTATGTGGAAGATTTTTTGCTGCAATTTGTTGATTTCCATGAAATTCTGACAGTTGCAAGGGTTTTATTAGGGCAAACAATACTGCTTTTCAAGTTGCTTTAGTGGACAGAAACTAGGGGTGAAAGTGGATCGGATATTATCCAGCATGAATCCATTCTTGTTTCCCAATCTATCTGAATATGGGTAGAATTTGAGCATCCAATTAATATTTGTATCTACTACCACATCCATCAAATAAAAATGGATATGAATATGGATAGGCGACCATTTGATCCATATCTAAATTTCTGATTATATTTGTAGTCCTATTTAATTTTATATAGTACTCATGAACTTTCAAGGGAAATATATAACCACATTAACATGCTATTAAATGATTTATCATTTAGTATTATCTTTGATTTTATGGTCATAAAGTTTAATTATCCAACTTATATCCGTATTTATATCCATACTTCCAGTATATGATTTATATTCATCTCTGTTTAAAACAAATTTGAATATGAATTTTTGCATCCGACTAGTATTTGTATCTGTATGTGTACTCGTCAAACAAAACAAATATTGACATGGATATAATGGTATCCAGTCCCTATCCGATCCAGTTTAAGCCCTAACACGAACTTTTTCAACCCTGTTTTTAACATTTTAGATTGGCTTGAAGCACATTAACTACCTTAATGGTTGGAATTTTTAAGATAACCTTTTGTAAGAAGCTTTGGAATTTGGATGAATTTGGCCTGCATGATGCTGCTCTATATTCCAAGTATATCAAGTTTTTAATGTAAGTTTGAATTCCTTAGTTTTGTGTCTCAGTCAATAGGAAATATGTAGCCTGGTAGATAGGAAACCGACTGAAATGTCTTCAGACTTGAATTCTGGATACTCAAAACTCTCTGTGCCCTCTTTCTTCTCTTTTGTTATTCGCCATGTTATATAAGAATGTCAATTGGCCTTCAAGACTTGAATCCTTAATGATAGACACTCCTTTAAAAATGTTATTAATAATTTTTTTGATACAGTGACATGGAAATGTATATTCTTCTTTTTGTTATACAGACGTGTCCTCTGTCTGATATTGGTTAAACCCATTTTGGAAGAATTTTCCTTGTAGCACCATTGGGGGCCCAAAACATGGTTATTATTAGTGCATATTTTAATGCAGGTGGTGTAGCTTTCTAGAGTCCTGATAATTTATATAATGCATACAATCTAACATTATTCTGTGTTGATTAAATGTAGCCATAGTTGATAGTCTATATATATGGTCTAAGATAGTTGTTTGACTGCAAATTAAAATCATATATATGAAACACTATTCAAGATAAATTACCTTGCCAAGAAACATTAATAGAGCAAAAAATAGAATAACTTATTCCTTGAGTTGAAGCACATGATCATGTCAAATTCTTGTAAGCAAATAATGTTATCTAAACAGATGACTCAAGTATTTAGTTATTAAGAAAGTGCTGCAAAGAACATGCAAAGTTGCTTAAATTATGAATATTGATTAGAAAATAATGTTGTAGCTATTTTTTCCAGATTCAGAACATTACTTAAGAATGCTATAATAATTCTTTTTGAACAATATGGAAATCTCTATAATGTGATTTTCTGTTATGCCAAATCAAACTTTTCGTGCTTGCATTTTTTTCTTTCATATTGTGCTTGTTTTATATTATAAATGATCAAATTTAGCATGTGTGGCATTGTATTCATGAAGTTGCATGCATTTCTGGACCTGGAGTGATCTAAGTGTAAGTTTCTTATCACCATGAAGTTCTACCAAATGTGTGCAATTATATAAAAATTGCACTCCTAAATCTAGGATGATGATATGCACCTAATTAAATCATATATTAAATTCAAAGAGATTTAAAATTGGTTCTTAATCATTCTATTTTGACACGAGGATTTCTCTCTTTCCTTCCCTTGACTGTACTATCTACGGGGAACTGTACTATCTATAGCTACCCCCTTGCTTCTCATATTGTCCAAAACTTCTTTGCATGTATCCCCTCCATATAGTCTAATTTGTTGTTTAAAACCAAACAAATGTAAACAGCCATTCAGTTTGAAGGGAAGGATCTGATTCAGAACCGGATTCCTAGGGATCGGGTGGATAGATTGGTGTTAAAAACAACATTTTAAACATCAAAATACCCGTGATGTGCAGCGGATACTGGGGTTTCTTGAATTAGATGCCTCGTAAGACTTGAAAGCATAGGCCCTCTACTTCGCACGCACGCCAGGCATTGTAGGGAAGAGGGATGAAGAATCTAGATGTCACACCCTCTGAAAGGATCAAAGGGAGGAATAAGATCTAAAAGAACTCTTTTCTAGATCTTCCTTGAGACGCCCTCACGCCAAAGAACAAAGAACAAGAGCTCTCCATGCCTGAAGCAAAGAAGGTAGTCCTTGTTGCCGCTCACCCTCTTTAACTTTTCTTTGTTGCACAAAACAAGAGATATCACAATATATGGCTGGCACTTGGCGGCATGGGTTTTCCTCACTTATATAGATGATGCCCAAGCTATAGACCAAACCCAGTTTGGTTAGGACTCCTAGTCCTAACCATATCCAAAGAGGGAAACTTCATGATGAAGTATTGGCACCACAATGTGGTGCCTCTCTCTTCCTCACGCGCACCCACGAGGGGGGGGGGGTTGCAAAATCTAATGCCCTCTCCTCTTGGTTGGCCATAAGGGGAGAGAGTCCCAGTCAATTGGGTCTCTAAGGATCTGATCCATTTCAGGTTTGACTCGAATCCAATTCGAACCATACTCGATCCAATTTCGAATAGACTATTGATCCTAATCTAGTTATGGTTCAGTCCCAAGTCTTACTTGGATTTCCAACCTGATTAAGCCCAATTAAATCAAGTTTAATTAAATTAGATCTAATCTGAAATAATTAGCACTTGATTCATTTTCTCATGAATCTTTTAGATCAAAGATTCGATCATAATCATCTCTTGAATTAAACCTGCATCTCATGTCCAATGCTAGCTAGACTTGGTCAATTGTTAAATCTCGTATGACCTCTAACTTAATTCTTCATTAAGCTAATCTATTTGTTCAATTAAGTACTTCCAAATTTAACAATTAGATTATAGGTCAATTCTTTTCTACGTTGCATGACTTAGTGTGTGACTCCACAGGTTCGAACACTAAGTCGGTAGCATAGGAACTATTTTTTATACTAATCGAAGTTATCATTCTAGTAATAGTTTTCGACATTCGGATAGGTTGAATATTTGCAAAGCAATATTCAAGAACTTCGGCGTATGGTTACCACATGATTCATCCCTTTGACCTCGAATGCTCAAGACGACTGAGGATTTGCTGTCAACCATAAACAAGTCATTCACATTGTATTTCAACCTTTCAAATCCAGCACATGAATTACCCTGTTCAAGGTTTTACTAAATTGAAATACAGTGATGCACTATCTCCAGTAATTCGAAGGGGTTAATTCCATCTTGACTTACACAGACTTCGCAAGTACTTGACTGTACCCCATAGACTTTTGTCACTACATTAGAAATATAGATAGTTCAGTACCAAAGCATAGTGAGTTGCTTGCAAGTCACTGTGGTAATCTCAAGTCTGAGGGACACTCATGCCTATACCTATTGCAAGTTGCTCTTGACAGTAAAGCATTCAACAGGTGAGTCACTGTTCAGTAATGATGTACTCCTATATCTCACATGTATGCCATTTCAGTGTCTCTACACTTCTTGGTTAAGAGGACAACCAACCATATGGCACACATCTTGTACTTGATAAACATCATCGTCCTTCTTAATGATGCATCATTCGATTGCGAACATGATTTAAGAACAACACGATAAATCTTTTTTTATTGCATGGATTTTCATCATAACACAGGAGTTCAATATAGATGTATTAATCAAGATTTATGAACTCAGTATTAAAACTTGTGCTGGTAGTCGGCTGGTGCGGTGCGGTACTGTACCATATCTTACTACCCTGTGCCATCAGTAAAAAATTAAAAAAATAATTCCATCCAATGGCCAAAAAGAAAAGAAATCATCCTGTACTGGTGCTGTATTGCCCCATACTGGTGTTGTATCGTCCCATGCTGGACCAAACCATTTGGTACCAACCCATATCGTACCGACCGGTTCGATCCAGTTCAAGTCATTTTCCAAAAAACCAGCCTGAATCATTTCGGTTCTCGATCGGTATGGTACGGTATGGGATGCATCGGCTGATTTGGGCCGGTACGGAATATCATGTTTAATTGATGATGACAAATGCCAAATAACTTTTTTTAATAAAAAATTCATATACTATTATAATAAAGAGTTTAATCATCTACAATCTAGATGATTGGTTTTAGGATACTATTTCCTAACACAGTTTCCTTCTACCACATGTTGCAACACTTTGTGCATCTTCATCTCATCTTCTTAGGTTGACTTCTGTCATATCTTGGTCTTTGAACAATTGTATCCATGAGTTGAAGAGTTTTAGTCACAATTATGATGGCTATAATCTTATCATCATACGAGACACATTTGTTGAGTTTTGTTTTCTTGAGTAAATTACAAAACCCTTTGAGATTAGGGATAAATTACACTGGCACCCAATAGTTTGAAAAACCTACACTTACCCCCTTGAGGTTTATTTTTATCCAACACTTGAATTCATATCAAAACATTTGTCAAACCATTAACCTTAAGTGAGACTCAAATGCCATGTCCGAAAAAATTTCAAAAATGACCAAAATAACTTGACATAAGGGCCATCCAAGGATATCAGAAAACATGTGTATCCTCCTCTGCACTCAAGGAAAATTTTGTCTTTTAACATGAGGTAAATGTTTTCACTAACACCTTTAATTTAACTAGTGGGGTGTTTGGTTTGCGACTGGAATCGAAATCCGAATCAGAATAAAAAAGGATTGGAATGGGAATTGGAACGGTCATACCCCCTGAAGCATTTGGTTCGTGATTGGAATCGGAATGGAATGAATGATTCCCATTATTGTTGTTTAGTTCATTTAAAGATAGGAATTGGAAACAACCCAAATTTTCATTTTTATTGTTGAACTAAAAACCTTTAAAAATTGATTATTTTCATCTTTTTTAAATATATTTATCTTATTTGATTTTAAGAATTTATTTCAATGGATTTGAAATTGAACACAATTTATTAATTTGGATCATCTAACTCATAGGCTAGTGGGCTAGTTTGGCTGCCATGTCATATTACAGAAGGCTCTTCATGGTCCATACAGTGGATGTGTTCCAGAGAGCCCTTTATAGAAATTGCACAAGTCTGCTGCAAATGGATAAAAATCGTAATCCTGTGTTTGCCTTTTTAGTTCATTTCCCTACTTTGGACCTAGCTATTATCCACCATGCAGCAAAAATTAAGAAGCCTCGGTCATCCGAGGTGAGTTTTTAGGTCCTCAATAAATAGACACACACGCACACATATATATTAATGAATGATAATTATAAAAGGAACAATCCCATTTTGTAGGTGTTTTTGGTCCTTATTAGTCATTATTTGACTACTATTTTGTCATATCAAGAATAATCACTAACATTTGCTCTATTTTTATAAATTAAACATTTTGATTTTATCAGCCCTCTTTTCATTTGCCCCTCTTCTCTTTCTCATCTGGCGACGAGCTCTGCCTCAATCTAGCGATCTACATCGGCTCGCTAGCAGTGGCGATCGGCTGAGAGCATAGCTCGGGTTCATTTGGTCAAATCACTCATCCAGGCACTTGTTGTGGAACACGTGGCAACACGCCAACCACTGACCTGGTCCTCGTTGGCGAGACTGCAGAGGCACACCACACAATCCTCCTCTGCCGTCGATGGCAAGGCATCGTAGATGGAGCAGGTGGTGGAGGCAATGACGATGAGATAGGCGAGGCTGGATTCGATGGCGGGGAAGAGGGGGTTGTCAGTGGCAATGGAGGGGTGGAGGCAGAGGAGGTTGATGGAGTGGAGGTGGAGGAGGAGGGAGTGAAGGTAGGCGACCCATTTGGTCGCTGTCGTGACGAGGACGATTGGGATGGAGGTGCAATAGACCAAATCAACTAATATAAACTTTTAAACAATGGAATGAGGGTGGAATGAGATTTCAGTCCTTAGGAGGGAGCCGAGAATGGATTTTGAGGGGATTGAGCTATTTCCATTCTATCCCGAAATTGGACTCCCCCAAACCAAATGGTTAGAATGGGAGTCGCCCATTTCCATTCCCATTCCAGACCTCGACTCCGCCCAACCAAACACCCCTTAGGTGTAAATATGTAGGTTTCACAAACTATTAGGTGTAGGTGTAATAAACGCAAACGTCCATGGTGGTTTTTTGTCATTTATTGTATTTTTTTAATGTTGTGTATGGCAAGCTCCATTTCGGTTGGGTGGATTAACAATTTAACATTAATTTTAGTTTTTTTTTTTTTTTTTTTTTTTTTTCTGTGGATGGTCATATTTATTCCCCGAGAACATTATTCTTTATGTTATCTTTCAATAATGAACAAATTATTCATAAATCATAACTTTTACTAAGTTTTTCATCTTGCACCATTTATGAAAGTATTCCTTAATTTTAATATAAGAGTTGATGTTACTTGAAATAGTTTCTTTGACATGCTTGTTGGTACATGTCACCTAATATACTAAATTTAAGTTGAAGAATTTTGGTAAGGTACAGTATTTAAGGGCGTAGCCTAAATATTTGGCAGTTCTGGTCATGCTGCTTGTCATAGAACTGATTTGGAGGCATTTATAGGTCAAGTTTTATGTCTAAAAACGTGGTGATTCTGCGAGATCTTAGACGATAAACAAGTAGCTTCATTTTGAGTAATGATATTCTTTTATAAAACATCTTCTTTTCTTAGATTTATCAATAATAACAGACGAATCTTCCTTTTGACGCATGGTGATGTGCTGTTTGGGTTAAAAGATTAACATTGAGATGACCTATCAAAAATAGCATGCAGATTGTAGAAGTTCATAAGTACATTCATAAATCATAAGATGACAGTTGGTGATTGGACGAGACATTAGCATTAATATTAACCTGAATTATTGTGTGGACGCATCTGATCCTTTAAGAAAAATGTGTAAATGTATGTAAGGCATACCAAAAGGGAATCAGTCTTAATGCTTGAAATTTTTAATGTATGAGCAGATCATCTTAAGCTATTTGAAGTATCATTAGAATCCACTGGAAATAACATGAACATTTTGGATAGAAGTTCAGATGAACAGATGACATAACTTTATTGTTATATGTTTAAAATTTATGGGCACTTTTCCTATGTTCTAACTGAATTTTGCATATCATATGGTGCCATGTTAATTATCCGCTTTAGATGCTTTGGCCAATAATTCGATATTTCAACTGATATGACCTTCAATTTTACGTGCACTAGTTCTGCCTGCGGAGAAGCATTTTTTTTTTTTTTTTCTAAATGTAGCTATAAGTGCTTCAATGTGTTTTCACGTGTTATTACTCTGTTAATGAATCCAGATTCGCACTTTAGGAATGTTAAGATCCCGTTTTCAATCACTGCCTGGTGCCTTCAATGCACGCTTGGTCCCAGTGGAAAAGTCTGAAACAGGCAAAAAGAAGGGTCTTCGGGCTACCCTATCCACTAAATATGCTGAGGTTTTGACTGTTTCCTCACCTGGTTGTTATGTGACCATGTCAACTCTGACATCTGTTATTGTCATCCGTATCAATTATTCAATAAATTCATAGCTTCTGTTGAGATAGCTTTTACTGCTGATTGTTTCAGGCACCAGCTAGCAATAAAGAGAAGGAGGCAGCAAGATTTGCTCAAATGTGGAACAAAATTATCACCAGTTTCTGGGAAGAAGATCTTATAAGCAAAAAGTATGGTTGACAGTGCTGGTCATTTTATTATTGTATTTTATATATTCAAGCATATGGGTAAGTTGCTATTATCGCTGAAATACAGGGAAATGGACTTGCTGCTTGTTCCATACTGGGCAGATCGTGATTTGGACCTTATACAGTGGCCTCCATTCTTACTTGCTAGCAAGGTCCTCATTTTCTCCCTCACCCCCACCGTTCTTTTTCTTAGCCTTTTGATTTAGTGCTGAAACTTACTTGAAATTTAGATCCCAATAGCACTGGACATGGCCAAAGATAGCGATGGAAAAGATCATGAGCTGCAGAAGAGAATTGAGTCAGATAATTATATGTTCTGTGCTGTTCGAGAGTGCTATGCATCATTTAAAAATATCATAAAATATTTAGTCGATGGTGATCGTGAAAAAGAGTAAGCTATTGGTTGTGCATATGATTTAATACGTAATTCTTGTCACAAGTAGTAAGCATGCCTGGTTGTTGTTATTTTGCACTTGTTCCTTGGGCTAAGTTATTTCTTTTCAAAATCACATGCCTTTGTCTTATTACTTCTTTATGCATATCAGGGTTATTAATCATCTTTTTGCACAAGTTGATGACCATATAGCGAAGGGTACTTTGATAGCTGAGCTACATTTGAGCGCTCTCCCGAGTCTGTACCACAAATTTATTGACTTGATTAAGATACTGGTATGCATTTTTATTCTAAAATCTTGATGTTTCAGCTGCTGTTTATGTAATATTTATCAGTGAGTTCATTTTTTTACATGATCTATGGTGACAGATGGAAAACAAGCAAGAAGACAGCGGTGAGGTTGTCATTGTTTTCCAAGACATGCTTGAGGTGGTAACAAGGGATATAATGGATGAACTACCTCCTGGGTAAGCAATTTTGCTGTACTTTTTTGCTGTAAGATCATGATCTGTATTTGATATTATCACTTGGATATAGTAGAATAATGAGACTAAATCAATTTTCTTCTCCTTGATATTTGTCTGGCATCCCAATGTGTTTTGGTATAGAGGGCAAATTTTGCTTAATAAATGTGATGCTCTATTTTCCACTTCTAGATGTAAAAGCTTTAGTTATTTCTTCTGCCATTTCCGATCCATTCTCTTGACTTCTTTTGTTAGTGGTTCCCTGTGATATCCTTAGTTTAGTGTCTATTCTCATCCATCAAACTGTCTATCCTCTTAGACCATCCTTATTCGCTTGGAGTCATTGTAAATTACATTCCCATAAAACCAAACGATCTCTGAATCAAACAAATCCACTCTCACTCTTGGTGCACGTTTTTTCAGCTCTTTCCCTCACTGGCTGCACAATAAACATTGTGGCTGTAAGCAACTGAAGCCATTATTAGTACTATACTGTTCTAGGGGTATCCTCTTGTATACCAGGTTGATGCATCATTATGCACACAGTTGCTCTATCTGTGAGTCTCTCTCTCGTACACATACGTGCATGCATAAAGGAGTGCAAGGACTCGTCGAAAGGCCTCAAAAGCCAGTGCATGCTCGCTGGACTCCAGGAGTTCCTATTTTATGTAGTAGGGATATTTCTTACTTTTATATGTGTACATTGTCTTCTCGTCGAACTTGCAGACAAATTAGTTATTTGCTGTATTTAGTAATATATATCTGCTGGAAATCTAGATTGTTACTTTTCAATCAATTTCTGCATATCATATCTCATTTTGCTTATGGAAGTTAAACCATGTGGTCCCATTGTAATGATCACTTTTATGACAGCCTTGTAGATTCTGCCCATGGAGGGTCATATAGAATGCATGAAGGAATAACACCATTGGACGAGCTGGTGGCTCAGTTATTTGCAGAACCTGGAGCTATTAAATTTCCTTTACCAGAATCAGAAGCTTGGACTGAAAAGGTGTATTTTCCGTTTTGTGGTGAAGTGAATGTGTGGATACATCTATTGGTGTAGATGTGCATTTGTAATTTTTGTGTGGGTGTGTTTGTGCATATAAATGTGTGTGTAATTGTGTTTCTGTGCACATGCAATTTTATTTTCCTTTCATGTGCACGTGGGTGCACTTTTGTGCGTGCCTGGGAATGCAGGCTGAAGGGTGCTGGGTGTAGGTGGGTCTTTTTTGTCTTCCTGATTCTTCCAAAATAAATGTTTGTTCATGTTTCAATGGTTCCAGATCAAAAGACTTCATCTGTTGCTCACGGTAAAGGAATCTGCAATGGATGTGCCAACCAACCTGGATGCTAGAAGGCGGATATCTTTCTTTGCTAATTCTCTGTTTATGAATATGCCCAATGCACCCAAAGTCCGTAACATGTTATCATTCTCGTAAGTCTTTCAGACAGTTCTCCAAAATCATGTATCCATCCATCTTTGTTTTGGTTGGCTATTTGGCACTATATGGTATTTGGCTTATAATTATCTTTTTTTGGCTAAATTTGCACTCTCAGTTACAGCCATTATGTTTATTTATACTGTTCATTCTCAGCCTTCATCCTGTCTAATATTGGTGGCCGATTGCTGGTAGGCCCGATTAACTTAAAGATATGTATATTAGATTCTCTTTGCCGATTGCTAGTTGGCCCGATTAACTTGAAGAAATGTATTTTAGATTCTCCTTAGCAATTATGGTTCTAGTTTTTGCTCCAGTCTGTCTCCACGGAACTTGGATATTTGTAATCTCGATGACTCTAGAGAGTAATAATATGCTTTGAAGTTTAACTGCTAATAACTAGCTGATATAAAGTATCACTGTGGAGTATGAACTATGAAGATTGTGACTATATGTTGTTGTCTCATTTCTTGGTATTTATTTTTTTCTTCTTTGTTTGCATTGCCATGAGAGTGTCTGGTTGAAACATTATAATATTTTGATCTGTATATGCCGTTTTTAGGAGCTGTAGGTATCGAAGCCTGTTGTTTTTTTCATTGAAAATTTACTTAAGTTATTTCTAATTTATTCAATATTTCATCTTTTATTACTACATTTTTCTGCTAGGATCTTTGACTGCCACACTTTGTTGCTTTGAGATGAAAGTTGCATCTGCTTAGTTAAATTTAGTTGAACCACATGTTTACTGGTGTTGTACTCTTTGTAACTGTTGGCTTTATATATAAGTAACTTGAAGCTTATTTTTAACGCCTTTTCTGGCTTGATTATTGTTGTTTTATGTCTTCAACTTCATTTCATGTGGAAATAACTGGCATGATGCTTATGCTGCAGTGTCTTGACTCCCTACTATACAGAGGATGTTCTTTTCTCTGTACAAAATCTTGAGCAGCAAAATGAAGATGGGGTTTCCATTCTATTCTACTTGCAAAAAATCTATCCAGGTTTTTATGTGCTTTTTGTTGTTTGAGAAGTCTTAGTTATATAATTTTATAGGTTGTCTATTTTTCTATGGCTTTGCTATATCCGTTTGAAATTTATCTTGCTAAATGCATTTCTTAGATGAATGGACCAATTTCCTTGAGAGGGTAGGATGCCAGACAGAAGAACAACTTCATCAGAATGAGCAATTGGAAGAGCAACTCCGTCTTTGGGCATCATATAGAGGCCAGACTTTGACCAGAACTGGTATTGTATTTGGTGTTTAGAATGGGATATCATTGTCCTTTTCATCCCCAAATTAAATGCAAGACATTGTTCATAGACCAGTTACATTAATCACATAACTTTTTAGTTACTTATTTCTAGCACTTAATTGTTGGATATTGTCAATTTCCAGTCAGGGGTATGATGTATTATCGAAAAGCTTTGGAACTTCAGGCTTTCCTTGACATGGCCAAAGATGGAGGTACCTTAGTAATTTGGACGTCATTGTTGACATGAATTACTTAATAATAATAATACTATAATTCTCACCACTTTTTAATGACTTGTTCTAGAAATCTTGCTTGGTACTCCCTTTCAGATCTAATGGAAGGTTACAAAGCAGTTGAATTATCATCTGAGGAGAACACAAAGATTGGAAGATCTTTGTGGGCACAATGCCAAGCTGTAGCTGACATGAAATTTACATACGTGGTTTCCTGCCAGCAATATGGTATTCAGAAACGTGCTGGTGATCCTCATGCACAGGATATACTAAGACTCATGACAACGTATGCCTGATTAACTCTTCAATCCTGCATTTTAAGACTGACTTGGATTACCGTATTGCGAGAACGAAGATCAATTTCTGCTCCTTTCTTTCTGTAGTACATGATGTCTGTTGTGTAGGGGTCTAGTTGAGCATGTTGGCATAATTTATTTTGCAGGTATCCATCTCTCCGTGTTGCTTATATTGATGAGGTTGAAGACACTAGAACAGATAGATCCAAGAAGATAGAAAAGGTTTATTATTCTGCATTAGTGAAGGCTGCTTTAGCTAAGGCTGATGATTCTGCTGAACCAGTACAAAATCTTGACGAGGTGAAGTGTTTTAGAACTTGCAACAGACAATTTGTTGTTCTCTTTGTTTAGCAGAATCATCGAAGGAAAGGAATAATCTATGATTTTGGCATAGGAGCATTATTAGGATTCATGTAATGGTTTATAGTTCTGGAGAAGGTTTCTTAGTGTGATGAAATGGAAATTCAAATTTTATTAAGGGAGAAAGATTACCTATGATTGATATCATAAACACTTTTCTTGCAGAATTTTCAATCCTAACATGTTCCCGCTAAACCTGCTACTGTGCATTGGTTTGGATGTTTAATACATAGTAGATGCTAAATGTGCAACAGTATATGATGAACTGCTATAGAACATTCTCTTCCATATGTACCTTATGAATATACTCTGACTTTCAAATTATATAAAGAGAATTCGATGTACACCTTAAGCAACTCTTTAAAGTTCTTGGAGGATCCATGGGTAACTAAAATTTTGAATGGAAGGGTATTATATCCCTTTCTATATTTGATTGAACTATTTGCTATGATATGTAACTTCAGCGTTATAACTTTGTCTATGTTCCAGATTATGGCATGGAAAAAAAAAAAAAAAGATTTTTTGTTGATCTTTTGGATATTTGTCACAGGTAATCTATCGGATAAAGCTCCCTGGTCCTGCTATTTTGGGTGAAGGAAAACCAGAAAATCAAAATCATGCTATTATTTTTACACGTGGTGAAGGTTTACAGACTATAGACATGAACCAGGTAAGGGGCTCTTGCATCTTTCTGTCACTTAGTCAATTATTAGATGCCCTTCGCTTTAATCGTTGATAATTCTAGGAACATTACATGGAGGAGGCCTTAAAAATGAGAAATTTGCTGCAAGAATTTTTGAAAAAACACGACGGTGTAAGGCATCCTTCAATACTTGGAGTTAGGGAGCATATATTTACTGGAAGGTGAGCTTCCTGGTTTATAGTTCATTATTTTTTTTCCAGGTTCTTGCTGAAGCAGTCGAGTCAGTGACTCTTTAAAATGATATTAACATAGTGTCATCTGACAACCTGTGCAGTGTTTCCTCTCTGGCTTGGTTTATGTCAAATCAGGAGACCAGTTTTGTGACTATTGGACAGCGTATACTTGCTAACCCTTTAAGGTGAGTCTCCAATAAGTGTAACTTAGTTGCAGGTAGGATGCTATATTCAAGAAAAATGTCGGTTATCATCTCGACCATGATAATGTGATGTCGATTATAATCATTAGTAGTAGAGGTAGCATCATGCAGCACTAGCAAATGTTGTAGTATATGGATTGTGCTATGTGGCTTTTACTCTATAAGATATTTTAGTGGGTATCAATTGATATTTTCTTCCCCATAAGAAAATGCAAGTTATGATTCTTGTATATGAGCTGAACAAATAGTTGTTTTTCTGAAACTTATGCTTCATCTGATTTTGTGAAGAAAAATGATCAATAAATGTGATCTATCTTCATACTGATGGCATGTAAATTCTAGTTTTCGTCCTAAAAAGTCTAATAGTCATATGCTGATGAGCTATTGTAAAAAATAACTTTTCACTTACTCCCGCCCCCCTTCCCCCTCCCTTCAATTGTGGCATTTCTTCTGCATAACATCTCTCTCTCTCTCTCTCTCTCTCTCTCTCTCTCTCTCTCACACACACACACACACACACACACACACACACACGCACGCACGCATGCATGCATGCACACACCGAACAGCAGTTTGTAGGCATCTACGGTAAGCATTTCTGCCATCAGCTTGCTTATCAAATATCTTTGTTGCACATTTATACCATCCCATTCAGTTGCACCACCTTTTCTTCAATTGATGCAATACTATGTCTTGTGATTACTATTTTTGAAAAATATCGGACCTTCTTACATGCTCTTTATATTGTCACAATTGTTTAGTTGATTGAAATATCTATAGACTTTTTGATTCACATGGCATGGCTTCAACATGCTGCCATTAGGGCTTAAACGGGTTAGTGGCATCTTCAGACAAATGTTGTACCATACTATAACTGACCAAGAAATATGTAATTTCTTGCCTATTTTTTGTAGTCCATTCCATCTCATCTCAATACGTATGCATTTGAATATTCTTCTCCTTCCCCCTGTTATGTGTTAAAACGGTGCTGGATATTTATAAGAGAAGGGTGGGTCTCAACCTTGCTATGGTAGTATGAGTTTTCAACGAATATAGTCTATACAAGGAAGTTGACAATTGCCTTGCCCAATGTCACTATGTATTCAAGTTACCTTTGACTGTTGTATGTAACTTTGTTCTCTTCCTTTCCTAATTGTGTGATAAGGGTGAGTGAGACCAATTACTTGAGATTCTTCTGTCCCCAAGGTGGTATTTTGACACTAGCGGATCCACCATGCAAGCTTGAACCCAAACTCTTCCACTCAAGGATTTTATAATGCTTTTACTGGTCCACGCCAACCATATAATACCATGTCAGTGAGGGACCTGTATGCAGTAAGCCCCTAGGGTTCTTTACTGGTATATGGAGTCCATGTCACATTTGCTGTGCCAGCAGCAACTACCATACCATGCATTGATACAACATGGTACATAACCTTACTGTACCATAATGGCATCCAACTGGTTTAGGTAGCAGTACCGAGACCTTGTACTTGGTTTGATCCCACCTTATTATGATAATGCATGGACCTAGATCTCATTGATAATCACCTAGACTCTATGGATCTCTCGTTTATGCATTCCTGAATTACCTACTTGTAATTTTTGTTTTTAACTTTCTTGCCAAGATGTAGGGTGTACATGTCTTTTTGCACTATATGTCGACATGCTGTCAAATCTCCATCTTTTTTAAGGAAGAAATAGCAAGAAGATATCTCAAAATACTTTGTTAGCCCAATTATGTCTCCTGACATTAGGAAGTGAACACATAAGTTGCAATGCATGTTCATAGGAGTCAACTGTGCTATTCAAATTCGACTCTCTAGGTTATTCTACATGCTTGGGAAATGTCTTTATGCAACTACTTCCTCTATTGACACTATCTACATATTTGACTGTTCACCATCCATAAATCTTGATTCCAACCTTTGACTTGTTGACTTCTTAAACTTGTGATGTAGGGTGCCATTTAGGACGCCCTATATAAGAATCAAGTTTAGCATCCAACAAAAATAAGTGAAGATCAGGTGAAAATATGGAGAATAGCTTAAGAAAATGGAAACCTATGGGTTGCTGTGTTGAAATTGCTGGGTATGGCTAAAAATACCAATCAAAGCCAACTGAAACCAAGTTCTAACAGTCTGTGTTGGCTTGTCTTGGTGCTAAATTCAGCCAACGGCTTACATCATTCATCATTGTCTATGACATCCAAAATTTCTTAAAATTTTAAATGTTTTAGGGGCCTATTGTCCTACTTATCATATGGTTGTTAAATGAATGGTCGATAACATGATATATGATTTCCTATGATCCATGGTTAGATTATTGGGATCTGTCTGAGCCTCTATGCATTGAGATATTTAAAACATGATGGATGCAAGAATGCTGTATGCTGCCAGTCTGGATAGTCCGCGAAGCTTTTTGATGGAAGGCATTATGTTATTTTCATTTTAGGAACACCAAATGCATGGAAAAAACATACATATATTTCATTTACCGTATGTTCGCACACACATACACACAAATTTTTACTTATTAAACCCAAATTTCTATACCTTTTCTTTTAATGTACACCCACTAATTTTTACTTATTGAACCCAAATTTCTATACCTTTCTTTTAATGTACACCCAAGAAAATTTTCTGAATACCTTCCTTTTCAGGGTTCGATTTCATTATGGTCATCCAGATGTCTTTGATAGACTTTTCCACTTAACCAGGGGTGGTGTAAGCAAAGCATCCAAGATAATCAATCTGAGCGAGGATATATTTGCAGGCATGTAAATTTTCATAAGTTCCTCTTTGCTAGTTCTTGGAATTTTTTGTCATGTCATTTGGGTTGTCTGCCAGGTTTCAATTCAACACTTCGTGAAGGCAATGTCACACATCACGAATATATGCAAGTTGGTAAGGGGAGAGATGTGGGTCTTAACCAGATCTCACTTTTTGAGGCAAAGATAGCAAATGGGAATGGGGAGCAGACATTGAGTCGTGATATCTACAGGCTTGGGCATCGATTTGATTTCTTTAGAATGTTGTCATGTTACTACACCACTGTGGGTTTCTATGTCAGTAATTTGGTATGACAAGCAAGCTTCTCCCCTGAATCTGTTATGGATCTTATAAACCCATGCAGATAATTTGAACTTTGTGTACTGTTTTCTGTTTGTCAGGTGACGGTCCTAACAGTATACGTATTTCTTTATGGTCGCTTGTATCTTGTTCTTAGTGGGCTTGATGAAGCGCTGGCCACAGGGAAGAAGTTCATACATAACGAACCTCTCCAAGTTGCTCTTGCTTCCCAGTCTTTTGTGCAACTTGGTATCCTGATGGCTCTTCCTATGATGATGGAAATTGGTCTAGAAAGAGGATTCCGCAAGGCACTAAGTGATTTTGTGCTGATGCAGTTACAATTGGCTTCTGTCTTTTTTACATTTTCTCTTGGGACCAAGACACACTATTATGGAAGGACTTTGCTTCATGGAGGTGCAGAATATAGAGGCACTGGTCGTGGATTTGTGGTCTTCCATGCCAAATTTGCTGACAACTATAGGTTTTATTCTCGCAGTCATTTTGTCAAGGGCATTGAATTGATGATTTTGCTTATTGTTTATGAAATCTTTGGTCAATCGTACAGAGGTGCGGTTGCATACATCTTTATAACTGTTTCGATGTGGTTTATGGTGGGCACGTGGCTTTTTGCCCCTTTCCTTTTCAATCCTTCAGGCTTTGAGTGGCAAAAGATTGTTGATGACTGGACTGACTGGAATAAGTGGATTAATAACCGTGGGGGGATCGGTGTGCCAGTAGAGAAAAGCTGGGAATCTTGGTGGGAAAAAGAACAAGAACATCTTAAGTATACAGGGAAGCGCGGGACTATTCTCGAGATAGTACTGGCATTGCGCTTTTTTATATACCAATATGGGCTTGTCTATCACTTGCATATAATACATCAAAACTACAGCGTGCTGGTATTTCATTTAACTACTTGAAAATATGCTGATGCAGTTGTTGTTAGACTTGCATTCACCATTGCCTTTAACATAGAACCATCTTCCTTTGCTTCCAGGTTTATGGTGTTTCATGGCTTGTGATCTTTGTCATATTGCTTGTCATGAAGGTATGTGAATAGAGTTCCCAACATTAATTCATTTATAGGTATATTCTTATAAAATCTGCTTATTCTGCTGAAATAAGTATTTATTGTGTTTGATTCGGCTTTAGTTTGATTTTCCAATAACCAGGTGCCTGGGTCTTTTTGAATATCAAAGACTGAACTTTAACTCTGCCAATGTCGGTTAAATGGGTGTCATAGTCCATGAGACTCCCACGGGATCTGGGATCTAGGATCTAAGGAGGGTTGGATGTAGAGGGTTGGATGTATGCAGCTTTATCTTCACATGCGGAGAGGCTGTTTCCTTGTTTTAAACCCATGATTCCCAGGTTATAGTGGAGCAGCATTACTGTTGCACCAAAGTCCTTCCTCTCTACCAATATTATTTATAAATAGTTAATGATATTTAACATAACTATTTGACTCAACTTCTTAACAGTATAGTCAACAAAAATGGCCTGGCTTGCAATCTATCTAAATTGGTGTACTGAAAAATGCTTGAGTGAAATAACTTGACTGGGTTCCTTGACCATTTCATTTTATCTGTCTGGATTGTTGAATTGGACAATGCCTGACTGGATATTTTGGTGAGAGAGCTCTCTTTCCAACTAAAAAACTTTTTGTGATTTGATCTATCTTGATAGCAATTTTGCTGCATTAATTCTTAAGTGACGATGAGTTTGGCAATTTTGCACTCTTGTTTTCTCTAGTCCTACGCCCAACAAATACATTGCACGATCGCCTATGCTCCAATGGCTAGGGAGGATTCTGAAAGTTGGACCAATTTTTATGTATTGTTTTTAAGATACAGCCACTGAGGTTTAATTTAGCATAAACAATTATCATTTTTGTTCATATTAGCACTTGATAATTTTGCTCACCAACTCTTGTCCCCCCTTTTTTTCGGTTCTTTTATTGTTTCCCAGACGGTATCCATGGGAAGGCGGAGATTCAGTGCAGACTTTCAGCTTGTTTTCCGGCTGATAAAGGGACTTATCTTTGTTACTTTTGTTTCTATTCTGATCATATTAATAGTCCTCCCGGGTATGACACTACAAGACATTTTTGTTTGCATCCTTGCATTCATGCCAACTGGATGGGGACTGCTTCTGGTTAGTGAATTTATTGAGCTTACACCCATTTCAATATGAATTACTTTTAGTTTCTGTTTGCTTTTGGCTTGAGCCTTGTTACATGTTTGTCCATGGCTGTCATCAGATTGCACAAGCTTGCAGGCCTCTTGTTCAACGTATTGGGTTATGGGGATCGGTCAAGGCACTTGCGCGAGGTTATGAAATTATCATGGGCCTTCTTTTGTTTACCCCAATTGCAGTCCTAGCTTGGTTCCCTTTTGTATCTGAGTTCCAAACAAGAATGTTATTCAATCAAGCCTTCAGCAGAGGTTTGCAGATTTCTCGTATTCTTGGTGGTCAGAGGAAAGATCGTTCATCTCGCAACAAGGACTAGATCAGACTTCGCATTTATCAGCCTAACTTCCACCCTTTCTATTCATTATTATGTTTTCTATTCATCATTATGTTCATCAAGATGTTGCTTTGGTATATTGTGATAATTTGTTAATCTAAATGTTACCGTGGATGTAAGTTGTGTATTGTGTATGGTTATTGAGATGATCCAAGTCTGTGAATAGAGTGCTCTCTCCTATTTCAATTCTGATATGTTCTCCAGAATTTTTTTAATTTGTTTTGGATTTTGGTTTAGGGTAATATAATATAAATATTTATTCTGTCTGCATCCCGTTTTGGTGTAGTTCAGCCGCCTAACTGTCCCTCGTTCAGCAATGGTTAACCTTCAATTATGAATGCTGTGGTCTACTGCAGCTCCTTGATCCCATATGCTGGATCATTCAAGTGGCCACTTTGTGTACGGTAATAATATATTTTGCAAATACTATTATTAAGTTTGTGATAGATGCAGATGGTACGTCATATGTATGTATATATATATATCTTAAAATTTATTGAATTATTATATTTGGTACTGTATCAGCGAATGAAAACTACGTATAGATTTTCTCCTTTTTATATGTTTACATTAATTATTTAAATAAAAGGGTGATGTGTATATCTAAATTGATTATCCGAAATGGTTATTATTTATTTAATTGTGGTTTATTATTCTTTTCTGCAATTTCATAGGGTGGTATAAAACTTTTTAATAATTTAAATAATTTTGCACATCGTTATTCCTATAGATAGGTACTGTTAGTACTTCCAATTTTGTTAAATAAATTAATGATTTAATTTAATCCAATTTTTGTTGATTTTTTCAAATATTATTTGTTATTTTAATGGTTTTAATTTTTAAATTTTTGTATTTTTTTAAACTTTGTCTAGTTTCAATGTGGATCAGTTGGGCATCACAGAATGGGGTATGATCTTGGAATGAAATTTGTCATATTAGGAAGTTAAATTATGTGCTATATTTTAAAGGTTGTAATGTGATTAAGAGGCTGAAACGGGTACAATTTTATCATGCGAGTTGAGTTGGTTAACCAAAAAAAAAAATTTGAGGAAAAGATTTTTATCGGATGCTTTTGTCAAGAAGAATTAAACAGAGCGTTCCGAAACAAAATTGGTGTAAGAGTTGCTTCTTGGATTTTGATTTTTTTCATGTTTATTTGTGCTAGTTATGTTTAATTTTTAAAAGCTAGTTTTATTCAAATTAGAAGAGAAATTTGATTTAAGCGTGAAAGAATAGATTTCTCACTATTATAGATAGAAGATATGAATCTTTTTTGAATAAGCAATTGGTCATTGAAGGAAAGAGTACTTAAATTCTATTTGAGCTAATTTTTCAATCTTTTTGAGGTTGAGGAAATTCTTTGTTCTCTCATATTGGATCAAAAAGAAAGAAATGCGGTTGAATCTGAGCTGATAATCTTGGTGTGGTTTGACAAGTTTCACATGAAATAGAAATCTTGCAAGATTCGGTTAAAATGGATTCTTGACATTGCTACTTGATGTAAAGGATCTTTTATGGAAGAGAGTTTTGAGGTGGTGTTGCTTTATGATGCATTGAATTGTTTTATGATGCATTGAAATGAAGTTTTAAAGGCATTCTTGTTGCTTTATGATGCATACATCGAGACAAATGTATGTGCCCATAAATGGATTTAGGGATGTTGAAACAAAGCATGCATAAAAAAGATTGAATAAGCCTAGTTCATGTATATGAAAACTCTAATGGTCCGTGCAAGCATGTTTTTGTCCTATGTTAGCTGAGTAGATTTTGAGTATTTATGTATTGTCATAAAATTCAAATAAAACTTTCTAGTTAATCTTTTTATGGGAGATTTATAAATAGTATAACAATAGACAGTTTATAGCTCTCTGATCACTCTGATCACACATGTTGATCATATGTTTATAATTAGATTTGTGATGAATAAATTTGAATGGTTTTGAATCCTTAGCTTAATAAGGATATTATCGGTAAAATAAGAGGAGAATGTAAGGACTCATGTGGTGTGTTATAGTTATGTACTGGGTACATTTTGGATGCTTACATATATAAGATCAAGAAATCTAAATAATATATTAGAACTAGTTTGTTTGGATAAGATTCTAGATGGTTATAAAAATAATATGCTATTATTCTTGGGGCTTATCACTCAAATCGTTAGTTGTTTCCGGTCATAAAACCTATGGTAATATTTAGTCTTGAAATTTCCTCAAAAAAATAACTTCCAAATGGTTGCATCACCAAGGAACAAGGCATGGCTAGCCTATTCAAAGGCATGGGTGTTACGGACCAATTTCTTGCATAGAGTTAATAGGCTTTGTCTGTCTCTGTTTTTTTTCCCAAGTGGACAATACTCTTGGAAATTGCAGTTAAATGGGTCGGAATAATTTGTGGCATGGTTAATCCAATAGTTACATTCATATTCATGAACAAAGTGCAGCTTAAAGTTATGAGATTTTTTTTTTCCTCAAGAGATTAAAGGTACACAGTTTTGTACTGAAGATATAGAAGTTGAGAAATTCTTGGTGCATCACACCCGGTGCAAAACGAGCTGTGCGAGATGATTGGAGCGCATGGAGGACCCTGACCTTTTATTATTATTATTATTATTATTATTTTTAATTTCCCTAGGACCGATCATACTTATTGCACCGCACGTGGTGCACAAAATATTTCTCTACAAGTTTCATGTTGAAGTAATGATAAACTCGCACAAATATTTAATCTCTAAAATATCATAAGTAAATAGATAAAAATATATCTTTATTTTAATTCTTTTTCTTTTTTAAAAAAAATTGGCAAGATTCTAAATAATTCTTCAATGAACTAGAAGCAAGGAATGGCTATCATCTCTTCGAGGACGAGACTATGCCCACGAGAGCCTACTATTTTGTAGAAGAGTATAGTTGTTTTGACGCTACTGGATAATATCTTGAGGCTCCAAGATCCTACATCTCTCTTATTGCTCGGGTAGTGACTCGTAGGATAATTTTCATCTTCTGAGAGCCTCTATAATTAGGATTTGTCAAGGACAACTTTAATAACAATATCAAAAATTTTAGAGAAGATGTGGGTACGTTATACATAGCTCGAATGACAGACTCCTTGCAGCTGGTGGATCACCGCTTCTTGAGCCATCGATACTTGATGTGGAGTTACATGCTGCCTGGACTAGCATCATCTATTCCCAATAGGTGTTGCATGTGGACAGGATTTTCGTCGAGGATGATTCTACTACCATGTTGGATTCAGGGCAATACGAAGCAGTTGAACGTTCATCCTTTACTCTGAGATATTTGAGAGTCATTCTATCACTTCATTGCGATGATCGTTCGCTACGTCTATAGGAAGATGAACAACACCATAGGTTGGGTTGCTATCTTTATTATCAATCACTCCGGTGATTAGGCTTGGAGCCAAGATGATAAATGTCCTAGAGCATGGCTACACTGATATTAGAAAGATATGATCAAATGCCTGTAATCAAAAAAAGAAGAAGAAAAAAAAGAAAGAGAGAAGGGATGGCCATCACAGAAGACTCACGTAAAAGTTTTGCGCGTGAGAATGCAGCACTTATGCTTTGTTTGATATAAAAAATAGATTAAAGGATGAATGGATGGAAGTGGAAGGATGGATTCATCCTCCATCCATCCTTTTATATGTTTGGTAAAATATGAAAGAATAGATAAAAATGATTTCCTCTTCTATTTGGTATAGAAGAAATTGAAGGAAGGATGGATGGTATTTATATAATATTTTTACTAAACTATCCTTTAATAAAAAAATATTACTATTATCAATTTATTACACTAATTTATATAAATTAAGTAAATAATATATAAACTTATAATCATTATGATCTATAATTATATAAAAAGTTATATAAATATTTAATTTTAATTTAATTTAATTTAATAAATAATTTTATAATTAAATTATTAATAAATTGATTATATAAATAACTAGCTAATTTATAATTTAATTTAATAATTAATTTTATTAATAATATAAATAACTACTTAATTTATAATTTAATTTAATAATTAATTAATACTATATAAATAATTAATTAAAAATAGTAAATAAAAATAAAAAAATTAAAGATAATTTTAGTTATTTAATTATAATTATCAAAATTATGAATTAAAATTAAAATAATTAGTAATAAAATTTAATAGAATATGATTAATAGTATATATAAAAATAATATGAATAAAAAAGTAAAGAAGTATTATAGTTTTGTTAAAAAATTAATAAGAGATAATTTTGTCAATGCAAAAATTTATCCATCAATGCTCCATCCATCCATTCTTGTATTCTTCCAAATTGGAAGAATGCAAATTGATAGGCCAGGATAGATGAAGAATTCTACTTTTTTTATTTATTTTTTTTATAATTTTTTGAATCGAACAGTAGATAAAAGCCATCTATTCTTCCAACCTCATCCATCCTTTCTTTCATGACTCCAACCAAACATAGATAATAGTTAGTTACTATAGAAACTCGAGTCTAAGCAAAGCTACCAGACAGCGTTGAATGGATGTCAATAGTCAGATGGAACTAGGCTGAAATGACTCGATAAATATGATTGACGTTTCCAAATTTTAAGACTAATTATGATTAAACATGCATGTGCATAGGGACTCTGTTGCTAAAACTAGGTCGTTCATGTAAACGACTAGGCCAAGCATTGTGTAAGCCGTAAAAGAAAGGGAAAGAAGAGAGGATGTTTAGGAATATAAACTGCAATATGTCATGTCACTATTGTTGGTTTTTGGGATCATTTAAAAGAATCATCGACAAATTCTTCTCATCTCAGTGAAGAAGAATGAATCATGTAAGGACTAGTTGTCACCATAATGATGTTGCTCCTCAGCGTCCATATGCAGACCTTTTGTACAATACAACATGACGTGAACTAGATCCAGCAGTTACACCCCTTTTGCTTAGCAATTAAAGATTCCACGTTCAAAGCTTGAGATAATGGATATCTAAAATATCACACTTGGCGAGTGAAGCTTTTTGAGGTTCTCCCATTATATATATATATAGTCCGACTAGCAGATCAATCGGATTTGAACTCAAATCTAATCAGATCAAAACTTTATAATAGATGTTTTATATCAATGATCTAAGCTGTTGAATGTGATCTACTATCTCAAATTACTTACATACAAAAAATCATATGATTTGGAGATCTTTAGTCTATACATCAAGTAGTTAAAAATTGGATAGTCTAAATAAAATTGAATTTGATATATTTTTTAATCACTTAATGCATATGATAAGAGTCTTCAAATCATATAATTTTTTTTGTACAAGCAGTTTTGAGATAGTAGATTGTATTCAATAGCTTAGATCATCGATGTAGGACTACTATTGTTTAGTTTTGACCTGATCAGATCTAAGCTCAAATCCGATTGACCTTACCCAAGTTTATTCCTATATATATATATATATATATATATATATATATATATATATATATATATATTCCTCTAAGCATTCAAATTTACATAAATATTTTGCTAAAGTATATATATATATACACACACATAATACTGTTGCTACCAAATCCTAAGAGGTGATCTCCCCGAGCTGAAAACTCTTTGGTTAGGATGAGGTAGACTGATTCTTAGATGAGGACGAGGTGCCAGAGTAGTGGACTTAGGAAGCTAGAGTGAAATCTGTAAAAAGTCAAGCTAGAGTGTTTTTCAATGGAGACCCTCTGAAGTTGACGTTAAGAATTAGAGAACAAAAAGAAAAAATAGAGCATGTCAAGGTTTTTCAAGAGCTTACCTTGGATCCTCCTGCTTTATTATTTATAGAAGGGGAGCCAGAGTCATATACGCCCAAGGTGCTAACTAACCAGCAGATATTGCATGCAAATCAAATTGGTAATGATCGTTATTGTGTTTATGATGCAGTGCTAGCCGTTAATTTTCATCTAGGGTATGATTCGATCATGCTAATTTTCTTCCTTATCTAGTTTTTTTTCATAGCCGTTAGAGGAAAAAATTTCCTTCCAAACTAAGGCTGCTACTTTATACATCTTCCTTGGGTCGGCCATGACTGACTTTTACCTATCTCAGCTATGCTTGAGATCTAGATCTTATCAACTGGACTTTACCTATCTTTACCACGACCAAGGCCAAGGTGAAGGCTGCTGGGATCTTGGCTTTGCTTTTTCGAGATTGAATGTTTGCAAATCAGGCCAACCGGTCCAGGTTCTCAACTCCTATAGATTGATCGTGATCGTTCTTTAGATTTCTTGATTGTTTGATTTGAATTGTTGTGCTAGACTTTTTGAGCGGTCAAGATCAACCACTAAGGGCGGAACTACATCGAGACCTCGGCTATGTTTGAGGTCCAGATTGATCGAGACCGAGATGATGGTCCACAACAAATACTAATTTTTCATATGTATTACTAAAATAATAATTTTACTAATGCCATAAAAATCATATTTATTTAAATTAAAAATTAATTAAAATTTTGAAATTATTTTTTTTATCTTTGCAATGGTTAATGGGTTAACATATCTAATTGGGAAACCTGTCCCGCCCATTTTCTGCCCACGATTGCTTGGTGTTTATGATCTTTGCAACATAGTTATTTGTGCAATCTCTCTCGATCAGGATCCGACCAACAAGAAATGGAATTTATAATCAGAGTTTAAAAAACTATCAGGTAGAGATTTTAATTAAAATAGCTTTACTTTCTAGGAGTGTCCATGAAAATTTATTTGTTTTTCTGATATCATTAACGATAAGATGCATTAACTGGTTGCTAACTTGTGATGAAGTTAAACTTGTATCCGAAAGGTACGCTACACGGTAGCTACAGCACCGAGGCAAGGCAACTGTACTTATTCTAGGGTATTTTCGTAATATATCAAACTTCCGTACCCACTACGCACGGAGCTAGAATACTCTTTGGACCCAATGTGCGCCAAAATCCCCAAATAGTTATGATGGTAATATTCGTAATTTTCTCAAAATCCAAGAGCAGTTAAACATATCCTGTTCCGAGTTCCGATCCGACCCAAAAAAAATTAGGGAAAAATGACCACACATTCGCCCCAAATCCCAACCATCCATCTCCAATCGACCAAATGAAGCCGTCCATTCCCTCGACTCCCTCTATAAATATCGAACCCCGCCCTCCATTTTGACCTCAGGAACCGTTTTCCCTTCCTCTCTCCACAGGGACAGGAGACGGAAATATAAGTAGTGGGGAAATAAGACAAAAGGGATCAACAAGGCGCAACGGCATCCTCGTTTCGAGATCCCTCTCACCCTCGACTTCGATCTAGGGTTAGGGTTTGGATCGCCGTCTAGGGTTAGGGTTTCCGCAACGGCTAATCTCTAGATCTAACTGGAAGGTTAGGCTTTCTTTGATACCTGATCTTGATTCGATTTTGGAGGGGTGAATCGATGAACGATCCGTCGCAGATGATGAACCGGAGTTTCGGGATCTGGCAGCAGCCGCCGCCGCCCCCTGCGGCGGTGGACGATCCGATGGGGTTCCAGAAACCCCGCCATGTCTTCGCCGCCGCCGGCGCCGGGGGAGCCAAGCCTGGGAGGATGAATTGGAAGGGTAAAAAGGCCGCCGATAAGCGGAAGAAGGCTGCCGCCGCTGCCGCCCCTAGTGGCGGTGGTGGCGCCGGCGCCGGCGGGTCGGGGTACAAACCTCCAACGCTCAAGGAGCTCCAATTCCAGAACCGCGTCAAGGCCCGGAGGTTCTACCCCAAGAAAAAGTTCACCCGATTCGCCCCATTTGCTCCCCGGAACACGACATCGTTCATCATTCGGGCTAAGAAGTCCGGCGGGATCGCGTCGCTGGTGTCGCCGTGCCCGGTGACGCCGGCGATCCTCCCGACGCCCAAATTCTCGCCCACCCGGGAGGGCCTGGTGGACATGGCCAAGGAGGAATGGGGCGTCGACGGGTACGGTTCCATGAAGGGCCTCATCCGCCTCCGCCCGCCGAGCTGCTACGAGAGCCGGCCTGCCGGAGCCGGCGATGAGGAGGAGGACATCGACGACGGGTCGAGCGAGAGTGACGTGGAGGAGCACATAGAGGTGGAACGGCGGCTGGATCATGACCTCAGCCGGTTCGAGATGGTGTACCCCGGCGAGGAGCAGGGCGGGCCGGCGGCGTATCTGCTTGAGAACCGGGTCGACGACCAGGACACCCACATAGCGCAGCTGGAGGAGGAGAATTTGACGCTGAAGGAGAGGCTTTTCTTGGTGGAGAGGGAGATGGCGGATATGAGTAGGAGGCTTCGGCTGCTCGAGACCCAGCGCCGCGATAGGGAGGAGAACAACAACAACAATGATTGGCAGCAATAACAATGAGGAAGCGGCGTCCGCATCGGAGAACATTGCTAACGAGGAGGCGTCGGAGAACGAGGGGGGTGAGGATGTTTGCTCGGAGAAGAGTGTTGGGGGCTGCGAAGAGAGCGGCGGCGTTGGGGAAGCCGGCACTCCGATAAGGGTCTGAAGGAGAGCGGTTTTGCAAAGGAAAGGCAGGATGGTTTATTGTTGTGTAAATATTAGCTTTCATCTCATGGTTAGAAACTAGCATCTTAATTTGGATCATATGAAAAGTATGTGAAACCAAGTATTAACAATGGGCTGTATCTTTTGATTGTTTTTATCCTTTTTTTTTTTTTTTTTTTTTTTTGAGGTTTGGTTTCGTTCTCATTCTCAGTTTCTGTGATCATCTCGGAGGATGCAAGTAGAATCTCTGAGGATGTGACATAAATATATGCTGTAATTTGCATAGGTCAAGACTATTTGAAAGTTGTGAAGTGGATCTTCGGTACTTGGAGGTATTACTGGGCATTGCTATATGTACGATGGTAACAATATTTCTGGATGCAGAGGGTGCTTGTCTGGATGTAAAGGATGCTTGGTTGGGGAGAGTAGGAGTTTGGGATCAGAATGAAAATGGATGGTTTTCATTTCAATTGTTTGATTGGAGGGGAGAGAGTGGGTTTATATCGATTTCAGGATGGAATGAAAATATTGATTTCAGGATGGAATGAAAATGATCCAATCTATCTAAAATTCAATCTTCATTATTTTCTATAGATTCAAATTTTTATTTTTATTTTTATTTTGATTTTGATCATCAACTAAATATTTCAAAGAATTAGGTCATTTCAATTTTGATTTCAATCCATTTTGATTTCTATTTCAATTTTGAGTTCAATCATGAATCAAGCACCTCCTAGATTCTGTTGGTGATGGAGATCGAAAGTATTTTACTACTATAGCATTTTACTACTATAGCTTGAGGTGTAGTGAGTTGGATATCTAAGTTATAATTTGCTATTGCTCTTTTTACCATGGAAACTAAATACATGGTGATTACATATGTATGCGGGATAGGATGCTTATGAGAGTTATATTGGTGAGAGAAGGAAGGTACCAATTAGACATGGACATCGGGCCAGGCCAAATATGGCCCATCCCATAAATGGGCCATGCCGGCATAGCACGGCAAGCATAAAACCTCCGCCCGACTCGATCCTAGGCTCGGGAATTGGCGGGTCAAGCCTAACATGACCCGTTGGCTCGTTAGGCTTTTTTTTTTTTTTTTTTTTTTTTAGTCTAAATGGGTCGTGCCAGGCACGATTCATTTGGAGCAGTTGCGGGTCGGACCGCAATGGTATGAAATGGGTCGTACCTGGCTCAGCCCGTAACGGCCCTAAATGGGCTAGGCCGGCCCCTAACGGCTAAAACTAGATTTTTTTTATTTTTTAAGGGTTAAAATGGCTAGTTTTTTTTATTTTTACTATTTTAACCTCTTCAACAGCCAAAAAATGGCTAGATTGAGGGGTATTTTAGGAAAATAAAAATTTGAGACTTCTATAAATAAAATTTTTCTCTTTCATTCTCACAACATCAATTCATCAAGCCAATTCTCTCTCTCTTTAATCTCCCAACTTCTATTTATTCTCTCTTCTAGTAATTCTTCTCTCTTTCATTAAATTATTTAGTACGTAGCAATTATAGTTTAGCAATTCAAGAGTCATACAAGAGGAGGAAGCATCTCTTTTTTGGAGGTCATAGTTCAAGGGCAGCTCTATAAATCTAGCTCTCCAGCTCTTCGACTATCCAACCTCTAACGGCTTGGTCCTCCTCCTCTGACTTTTCAATTCTTCAGTCTCAGCTCCACCTCTTCTTCCTCTTTAGCCCTACAATTTAATTTTCTTTTGCTGGTTATTGGTTAGTTTTTATTTTTTTTATATTTACTTAGTTTAGATAGCAAGTTATGATGATGAGAGTATAGCCAGCGTCGTTGGGCATGCCGGCATTTCTCTTTCTATTTTGGAAGAAGAAACTCTTCCTGCTCCCTCTGAAGCTCCTTCTGGGGAAGCTAGATCCTCTTTCCGTAAGAGGATTAGTACTGTGTAGAATGATTTTGATAGAATTTTGATAAATGAAGTCTATAAGGCAAAATATAAAAAATGTGTCAAATTATATAGTTATGCCAATATTGGAGGAACTGGTCATTTGAAGAGACATCAAGAGTCTCATAGGATAAGTGATTCTCGTTTTTAAAGCACTCTTAATATACAAGGGATGCTCTTGTTGGAACTTTTGCTTATAATCATGAAAATCAAAGAAAGGCACTTGTAAAATGGATAGTTAGAGATGAATTATCCTTTAGCTTATGTGAATCTTTCAATTTTGAAGAATATTTTTAATTAGCTTTACAACCCGCTTATAGAAGAACTAGTAGACGTACATTTAGAAGAATAGCTATGATAAATTATTTAGCAATGAAGCATGATTTAATTGATATTCTTTCTGCTTTAAATGCAAAAGTATTATTAACTTCTGACTGCATCTGTAGGTAGTATGTAATTTATTTCTATTATTGTTCATTACATAGATAATGATTGGCAATTAAATAAGCATATTCTTACTTTTTATTCTTTTGATTATCCCCATTCTGACCAATAAATTTTTAATATTATTTATCAAACTACAGCTGCATATGGCATTAGTAACAAAATTATGTCTGTTACATTTGATAATATATCTGATAATAATGTAGCTATCCAATTATTGAAAGATTTTTTCGTCCTATTATTAATAAAAAATTATTTCATATTAGATGTGCATGTCATATTTTGAATCTTTCTGTTCAAGCTGGAATGGGCATGGTTTAAGATATAATTATAAAAATTAGAAATACGGTATCTTTTATTCATACTTCAAGAGTACGATTATAAAAATTTAAATAATTATATTTAGACTATGATAAATATTTTAAAAAATTTAAACTCGATATAGTTATCCGTTGAAACTCTACATATATGATGATTTATGATTCATATCCATATAAAAATTTATTAAATGCATATATAAATGATCATGGATTAGGATTTATTTTGACTAAAAATGATTGAAAAAAAAAATTTAGAAGATTTTTTAATTAGTTTTTATAATGCTACAAATACTCTTTCTGGTTTTTATTTTTCAACCTCTTGTGCATTTTTACAACAAGCATATATAATTTATGGTCAATTTACACAATATAGATTTGATGATGTTTTAATGTCTATTATTTATGAAATGAAAAGAAAATAGAATCAGTATTAGGATATGGTATGTCCCATGCATAACTTAGCTGTTGTATTTGATCCATGGATCAAATTAAGTGACGTATATATTTTACTTGATGAAATTGGTAGATATATGAATCATGATTCTGAAAAATCTAAAGCTGAGATAACTCAGCTACTTCATGATATTTTTGCATTATATGATGAAAAGTTTTGTGGATCTAGACAGTCCATATCATCTTCATAATTAACTTCTAGTACCTCTCGTTCATCATCTGTTTTTTCATTTCTTGCATATAGAAGATATTCACATATATCTTCTTCATTTTTAAGTAATGAATTAGAATTTTATTTACAAAATAATATATCTTCTGCATTAGATGAAAATCAAATAGAAAATCTTGATGTGTTGGCCTGATGGAAGAATGTAAAAAATCAATATCCTGTTATGTCTACAAATGTACGTGATATTTTAGCTATGCCGATGTCCACAGTAGCATCGAAATCAGCTTTCAGTGCAAGTCGGCGCATTTTGGATAAAAAGAGGAGCAGGATGACGGACGAGACAGTTGAAATGCTGCTCTACTTGAAAGATTGGTTGGATGTGAAGGTGAGATTTTAGAACAAAGAAGGATATGATACTGAATTTGATGATGAGAATGACATAAATATAATAGATAATTAGTAAGATTTATTTTTAATTCTTAATTTTTAAAAATTATATATTTTTATTTTTTATTTATTAAGATGAGTCACCTCTATTTTTTTATCAGTTCTCTCTCTTTGTATTATGGAGGTTATGCCTAGCCATCCTCCATCTTTTGTATAATTTTAATTTATATTAATAAACTGGTAGTGGTCCATGCCAAACCCTCTATGATTGCAAGATAATTTTTATTTTTATAAAAAAAATTTAATATCTTATATTTTTTTATTTATCCATCAATTTAATTTATTTTATAAAAAATATTTTTTAAAATAAAAATTTTAAAAAAACTTCCGCATGCCAAGGCCCACATGGGCTGGCACGCAGACCGTGCTAGTACCAATCTATCATAATAGTTAAAAGCAGGAGAAATCAAATATTTTACCTGAGGATGAAGCTTGTACATGTGTAGTATCACTTTGTTCAACATGTTGCGGAGGTTGAAAATTTTCATGTATGCTAAAAAGAATGCAGCTAATATACCTACAAAGCATGTCGCTAAACAGAAGTTCACATGAAGAAGAGCTTCTTTTGGTCTCAAGCTTACCTAATAGTTGATAAGATTGGGCCGTGGTCTCTTGATTTTCTTGGTGTTCGATGTGATTAGAAAGTTTTATATCGTACCCACTCAATTTTATGGGTTTGAATAGGAGTGAAAAAATAATTATTTGCTTCCATTTGTTATCGGTGGGATTAAGGATGCTCTTAGCAAGAAAAATATCGAAGAGTTAGTATTTGATTGATTAAACAAAAATCTAAGTTTATTAGAAGCTTGGTTTAAAATGTCTGTTCGTTCATTTTTCGCCCACATAAATTTTGATATACCATACTATTTTTATTATTTTTATTTATTATTATCGTTATTGTTCATAACGCTACCATGGCCACTGCTTGGATTGACAGGTTGGCAGGCGTGAGAGCGGTTAACGGTGGCCGGGTGCGGTGACAACAATCTACCCTTGGAGCTCTCTCGTCTTGTGTTTGCTGATGCTCCTGGTTGAACATTTTAAACAGAGTAATACATCCAAGCCTTGCACCACTTTTATTAAATTTAAAATAATTTTAAATTTTGATGAGTAATTTAAATCTTGCCCCCGGTTTGCTTACGTAATGCTGACAGCCGTTGAGAAATGCCTAAAGCATAGTTTGTGGCAACATCTGGGTCCCGTCTACCTAAATTGGAACTCAACCTACTTCACCTCCTGGCGGACTTGGTAAATGAATTCTCTCAAATGAACGATCAGGATTGCTCGATCCCTTCATGAGCCAATCTTCATCCCTCGGCGTCCCTTCGGGCCCACTCCCAGCGTCCAATGGCGATGGCGATATGTCAAAAGGACGAAATTATTGGTTGGATCAGATCCACCAGCTCAGCGGTGGACCAGTCCAACCGTAAAACAACGTGCAAACGGGATGAGAAGATGGAAAACGAAGAAATACGGTATTCTTGCTCGTGTTGCTCCATGTTTGGAGTGGTCTACCGCTGGGCTGGCGAACCTGGTCCAACCAATATTTTTTACGTCCGAAGCGCGACTTCAACCACCTCCCCGCCCTCACTCCCCAAACTCCTACTACAAGGCCTCCGAATCAGTCCATCCCCAAATCATGCTTAGATCCCTCCACCTCCTTCTTGGATTCGAGGTCGTCTCTCCGTTCCTCCTCCAAGGCAAGCCTCGTAGCCATCTTGCCCTCCCCTCGATCGTCGCCCTCTCCAATTCCCGAGGTCTGTCCTCTCCCCAAGCCGCGCTGCTCCCCGTCTCTGTCTCTCGATCCGGCGGCGGCTATTTCAGGGCCTTTCGAATGTCTTCCGGTGCTTCGGAGACGAGCGCCCACGCCGATGTGGCCTCCGGACCGGCGGTGGTGCCGCCTGTGGTGAGCTCTGCGGGCTTTGCTTTTTTTATAAATGGAAAGGGTTTGATCTTTGACATTTTAGCCACGATTTCTTGTTTTATTTTCCCACTTTTACGAATCGAGGTTGGGTTTCAAGATATTGGGGAGACGGATCTTGGGTTTTTCCTTTGTGATTGGACGACGGATTGGTGGTATACTGGTATTGTGCTCTATACTTTGTTAAGAATTTGGATATATGGATTATTGATCTTTCTTATGGAAATGAGCGAAACTGGTTCGTCAAGAATTGATGAATAAAATAATTTGATGACTGGATTTTGGCAGTCGCCTGCAAATTTATCTGCTAATCACCCGGAGTATGTGGTTTTTTGGACGTTGCTGGTTTCTTCTGTGGTTTTGTGACTGTTAATTAACCTTCTGTGATGGAGATTTGCCGAATTTTTGGATATATTACTATACGAAGGAAGGAGTAAAGGAATTAGGTTTTTAGTCGAATTTTGTTTCTACAGTTGTATCGCTGAATTTTGAATTTTAAAGCTTTGATCTGTGTTGTCTGTATTTTATTTCTTGCCCAGATTTGTGATCTTGTATTATCAAATAATGTAGGCACATAAGCCCAACATAAGCTTCTGTCAAGCTTGTGGAAACCCAACTAAGGAAGTTGTACCGGATGGGGAAGAAAAGATCAGAGCAGTTTGCACTGTCTGTGGGAGAATCCACTATGAAAACCCAAAAATGGTATGACTAGTGAGCTTTAGGCTTCTGGTATATGCTGATTCTGTTTCTTATGTCATCCTCAGAAAGGAAAGGTTTTTCTTATACCATGCAGTTTTGTCATATTGTAACTGCCAGTGATACTGTAAGTACTAGTCACATTTGAGTGACATGCTAGTCATTGGTTAAAGTCATGTTCGAAATATGCAATTTATGAGTTGGCTGGATATTTCTTTTAACAGGTTTTGTTGATTTAATCCACAGCTTCCTATCTGCTGCATTATTTATTATTGATCTTCTGTATAAACTATGATGAGGACCATTATAAGGGACTGCGGTCTATGGCTTTAGTTGTCTAAGACAAATCCAGTATTGAATATTGAAGTGGTTCTGAAATAAGACATTGTCTCATTTATTCATATGTACCTTATTTTTTGTTATGTTGGTCTTTAACTAAGGGCCTTTAACTAATCATTATCACAAAATAATTTTTGTTCTTACTGACAGAAATCGAATACCAGAAAATATGGTATGGCTAAATAGGAAATCGAATATTGGAATCGAATACGAGAAAATATGCTATAGCTGGCTAACTACCTAAAAGGAAAGAGCCATGTTTGTAGTTTTATTCTTAATCTAATCTTGACAGCTGTTGATCCAATCATTCTCCTTCAATCCTCTGTAATTCTGTTCTGCATCAGTTCCTGGTAGAGTTTGAGTCAATTGACGAGTATGTTTATTTATTTCTGGATCTTGGACCAGTAGTTCTAGGGATCGACTTGTCTTCTTAGAGATCCTCATGAAGGAAACTCTTGTATGTATATTTGCCTCCGTTATCTTGGAAGACTTTTTTTAGGCATATTAGCTGCCTTCTGCAATGTTGGTTTTGTTTTTGGGTTTTCATTAGGGGTCATATTTGCTCACCTTGATGAATCTGCTCCCTACATTGAGATGGAACATGATTCTTGACCCTTTGTAGAATGAATCAACGTGGATGGTGTTGGCTTACAATTGTGACTTCATGCTTTTAGTGAGAGCCAAATCTTTTTTTGTTTTTTTAAAGCTTTTTGTCTTTTCACTTTTCCAAAGGTTGGTATTGTTCATTGTTAACTAGATCGATAAAGTAAATTGAAGGTGTTGCCATATTCTTTCTATTTCTTGCTCCCAACTCCGAACTGCCGACAACTTCTCTTTCCTCCAACCAAACCTTTTTGCTTCTTATAATTCCATTTCCTCTACTTGATGGATTACCATTTGCCCTAGATAGGGAATTGCTTTTCATCTCAAAACACAATATAGGTATATGATGGATCTTCTCTATCTATTCTATACATTGTTATTGGCCATCGACACTAGAAAATTATTGCATTTGTTCAAACTCATTATTTGAATGGGTTGCACATACACCCTAACACATGTTCCTTGACTTAAGGCCCTCTATTAATAAAGTTGGGAATCCAATTTAAATTATGACCTGGATCAAATTTTTTTGTTTTTGAATTCCTATTTATGTGATTCCTTCAAAACCTGAGGATATTCTCCTATTTTTTATACATAGTTCTTGAAACAGCTCCATATTTTCCATCTTCCTCTACCCTCAGAATAATTTTTTGGTTGTGCGAACCAAAAAGGAATAATGACTTTGGGTTGTGCCAAGTCGGGGATTTATTTTTTTTGTCCCATATTTTTCTATTTTCTCTTTCTATTCATATTTTTAATATGAACCTAAATCTTAGATTGATCTAATAATGGTTTAGATGTTTCCTTTAATGCAATTGTTATATGGCAAGTGAGTTTTGATATTGGATAACTACGCCTTCAAGCCTGACATCTTAACCTTTTCACAGTAGCACTCCTATCGACTTTGGCTTTACCAATAAATGAATCAGCTTCATTCAAACTCATATAATGATTAACATTTGTTGCTGCAAAATAAACCAACTATAAAATTGGATAAGATGCATGATAAGGCATGAGTTCTGGTATTATAAGTGTTTCCTTATAGGATTGTTTGCGAATCTGATCAATTATTTTTTGCACTTTTAAAATAGATATACATGTATGTTAAGCTAAAACTTTTGTTTCTCTATTTTCTTCTCTATCTGAACTCCAGTTCTTTAAAATAAGGTCATCTCTCACCAATGAATGATAGGTACTTTTTTTATTTTTTAATTATTTTATTTTATATTCTATTTTACTTTCTAATTGATATTAATATTAATATTAATATATAATATTCAAAAATATTATTGAAATCTAAATAATTTAATATGAGATTTATTGTTGATTCTTGCACGTCTTGTGAATGTCAGAGTAAGTGCATGGAGAATGAACTATTGGTTTTAAGCCATCTTGGATAATGAATCAACAATTCGAAGTGCTTTTCTTGGGTATTCTTGATGAACTAGCATTTATATATAGATATGGGAGGACTTGTTTGGAAAGTAATAAGCCTCGCTGACATCTCTTCATCTGCAAAGAATTTTCGACATGAAAACACTGAGACAAAAGGCTGATATTTGAATTGGAAAAAGAATGGATCCACTGGGTCCTAAATGTACTAGCTT
This sequence comes from Cocos nucifera, assembly GCA_006176705.1. Taxonomy (NCBI): domain Eukaryota; kingdom Viridiplantae; phylum Streptophyta; class Magnoliopsida; order Arecales; family Arecaceae; genus Cocos; species Cocos nucifera. The sequence goes on from QRFJ01000296.1 coordinate 1,137,475, forward strand.
ATTCAAAAAAAAGACTTGTTTTTTGGAAGCTCTATCTCATGTCTGGTACTACATGGTTCTAGTCCACAAGAACTCCAAATTGGCAAGTGTAGATGGAAGAACCTTATGGTTAAGCACAAAAAGAAAAGATTTTCTTTAAATATACATCTAAATATCTAATCTTGTATGTCAGACTTGTAGATATTAGATGCATGTAAAATCTATATGCCTTCATTCTGGACATAAGCTAATGTGCCGCCATTAATGCATACATCCAGAACAATATAATGATCAAATGGCTGGATCTTACCTACCAATCATCAATTTTCATCTCTGTTTAGATGAGCTTGTTATATCAATATGACTTGTTTCCACACATGATACTGAAACCCATATTTTGTCTATGATACTACTTCATAATTTGAATTATTGGGCAAGAGATTCAGGGCTCCATATCTGAGCTGGTTCAAGGCACATGGATCAACATTGTTACCAATTCAGTAAGCTTAGAAACTAGGATCAAGTCAATGTGATCATCCAACCTAGATGCCTTGTGATGAAAAGGTAGGGTTTTTAGTAACCATTGTGACCATCAAGCTTTCTCATCAATTTGGATTACAGTTAGAATTAATATTAATCATAATCAAAAGTCATCATTTTTCATGTACTTTTATGTTCACTCTGGGCCTTTGGGGATCAATGTTGCAGGTTGTTGGTTGCTTAGTGGAGCATGATGACAAGATTTTGCTATGCAAACGCAAAATTGAGCCATCTTTTGGACTCTGGTGCTTATCCTATTCTTTTCACCTCTAGTTGTTTGAATACTTGGTTTATTTTTCTCTTCTTTTGTTTTTGATCATGATGCTAAAATCTAATGAACCAAGTGGTTGTTTTTGCACGACCTTGGTTCTTTTTATGTGGTTATAAGTTGTGCTTGTCAGTTTCAACTAAACTTACTTCCCCTACTTGAACTTATGTGCATTTATTCTTTAAAAACAATAGTTTATTAAATTAAAAAAATTGGGAGGATGCATACTGATTTTTGTTCTTGTTATAATTAAGTTAACAAGTCTGGTATATTATGCTAATAAGTTTAGTAATGTTGTAATGGTACATGGACTAGATGCAGTGCAGAAATATTCTTGGAACATGATGATTTAATGGTAAAAGTTTATGGCATTATATTAATAGAAGATAATATGTCAAGCATCATGAATATCAGGGTTTAATGATCTGGTCAGTCCTGGTACGTGCTGCCAGTAGATTATTGATCCGGAGAGAGAGTGGGTCATGGGAAGCATTCAAAACTCTCTCCAGACTGGATTGCCCTAGTCTATCCCGGCTAGGGCAGACTGGGATGGTTGCTTCATGAAATTTGAGACAGCCTAGCTTCTTGGACACTAAATTATTTTTTTAGTAATTTTTCTCTTTATTCTTGTTGTTAATGGTCATTCCTCTGTATGTACCATCCTGGTACTGTACTGACCAGCACTAGACTGGGACATGCCCCAATCACAATATAGAACAACATAGTCCCCATTTGCCAGAGTTATTGGGTTTGAAGATGCATACAAGGCTGCAATTTTATATACCATTTATGATATGTGATTCATTTGCTTAGGAAACAACTTTTCCTAGGGTAAAGAAATCCTGCCCAATGATTCTTTGCAGTATTCCGACATGTTCTACTACAAATTAAACCCTGATATAGAGCAAGAAATTGTTCTTATCTAGTTCATGCGGTGTCTTTGTATTTCTTCTTAGGGTACTGCTCCCTGCTGCTTAAGGTAACGAAACCTGATTAGGTGATTATGTTCAAACCAAACTGACACCCATTAACTGTTGATACTTCAGAATGTACCAATTAGGGAGACCTTCTCTTACATAGAAAGTTTATCAATTGAAAATTATTCCCATTGGTGGATGTAAATGTAAAAGCAAGAATTTGTGGTTGCTAGAATAAATGCTAATACGGGATACATCTATGGCCCATACTACTGGAGATTAGCATGGCCAAAACTTTTATAATTGTACATATAGTTTAGAGTTTATTTGAACTTCTACGATGAGACAGTGTTTCCCTTCATGGACCAACCAAACATGTTGAATACCTTGCTGGTCTCTGCATAACTAGGCGATCAAGAGAGTTGTTCATCAATAGAATGAGCTAGTCAATGTCTTCAGTACAAAGCTTCAATGTTATCAACTTGATGCTAAATTTGTGAGCTAGTTATCCATTGTATTTATCCACAAGCTAGGAAGGGTGTTGAGATAATGATTTATATTGAATAGCTGTTAGCTCGGTTGGAATGGTAATTAAACCATTGTGTAATTCAAGAATTTGAGTTTTTTTATTGCTTTGTTTATTTAGTTGTGACCTAAGGGTTTCTTTCTGTTTCATGATCAATATGAGCAAATTCTTAAAACAAAGTATATAGATACTTGTATCATGTAGTTTTTTTTTTTTTCCTTTGGTATGATATCATGTAGTTTTATTTAGTGATATCTCTTGCTTTCATCTTTCATTCCCTTTTCTTGTTCCCTTTTAATGTAATAAAAATGTAGTTAGTACAAAAAGAAAGCGAGGGCAGCTTTTTGGGCTGGACGTGTTCTTAAAGGAGATATAACAGAATGCATTTTTGGGGGTTCATCTTCTTATAATAAGTTAGCTCACCTTCTTATCAGAGAGGCAATCATGTGTACAACAGTTGAGACTATTGTGGAATGGTGAGCAAATGAGATAGAGCCTATATGCATGAAGGTCTCTTATGAATGAGATATTGATCCTCACATGATTTGGTGCCCATGTTTATAAAGTTACATTTAGAATGATAAGATTGGACTGGTTTCTCCTTTTCTGGAGATAGAAAGGTGATCCTTCTAGGAAGCCCTTTCACTTTTTTTTTTCTTTTTTTTTTTAAATTGTGGGGGTTTACAATCCTTGATGAAATGCATATTCAGCCATTAAGACATTTTCCTATTGCGAAGGTGGTTTACAGGGTGATAATGGATAGCAGTTACAACTGACAAGGAGGGTGATTTTGGTGTTGGGGCTCACTCACAGGTCGATTGGTGCTATCTGACTTGAAACGGTTTGTAATTTAATGAAGCAAGATTGAATTACATGTTGCAGTTAGCTTTAGAAGGGAATGTTATATGTTCCATGGAGGATGTTGTATGTTATTTTCTTCTTAAGTCAATATGTTATCTGTTCCATGGAGGATGTTGTATGTTATTTTGCTTCTTAAGTGAACTTGTATGAATTGTTACCACATGCTGGCAATTGGGTTGCCTGATAATTAGAATATTATGAAAGAAGGTTGAGAAAGTTGCATATAACTGCAACCTGTTTATTTCAGTCCAGATAACTTTTATGGTTGTTCCATTTCTCACATTATTGCCTCCACTTCAAGTGGGCTGGTTCTTTCCTGGGAATCTAACAGCACCAAGTGCCCTTGGATAGTTAGATTACCGCATATGCTTCGATAAAACAACTTGGATGTTCGATAGACTGGATCCATGGTGGAAGCTTTGGGAACACACATTTCAAAATCAGATGTGCAGGTGTATGCACTTTTTGCCTGGATTGTACTTGTAAGGAGTTTGTAGAGTTACACATAAATGATCTGTCTATTTTGTTTGAACTCTTTCTTGTGTCCACAGCCAAAAGTACCAAGCGTAGCTACTGTTCGGATAAACAATGCAATTTCTGAGTGCAGATTTGATAAAAAGATATAGTCCACATCTCTATCAATATTTTTTTAGCAGCAACTTTTACAAGCCTGGGGAAACCAGTTATCCTCAATATGTTATTCTATGCATGGAATACCATCAATTGAAGTCAATGTTTTTCAATCTATTCAAAGTTCAAGCAGTTTTTTTTTTTTTTCAGTCCTTGAAGCATGACTGATGTACGATTTGGAAGTTGTGTACAGGGCTGAATGTGCTTATCTGTGTAATAAGGGCCTTTTAGCAACATTTGTTCAACAATCTTTTAATCTTTTAACAATTCAGCTATTTGATAAGAACAGCACCATAATTTTGTACATATAATTAGCTTATTCTTACAAGTCAACAAACGGTTTATGATAACCAAGTTTCTGTTGCTAGCACTGCATGTTTGTTTTAGTTTCTGATATTTGTTTCTGCATGATGACAATGCCTATCTATTTGATCACTTTAGAGTCGTTGATATTCATCTTCGGCTGGTATACGTCACATGTCTTCAGGACTCTTCCCGCTGGTTATTTGGAAATTGGGGAGTCAGCTGCAGAAGGGGCAGTCAGGGAAACCTTAGAAGAAGCATGTGCTGAAGTGGAAATAGTTTCGCCATTTGCTCAGTTAGATATTCCTCGCATTGGCCAAGTGAGATAACATAATTTTATTGGAAACTGATTTTGGATGTATATAGTCACCATGGGCTGTACATGAAGCTGCTGATGTGTTTTCACTCTCATATGCTGTACAGAGTTACATCATATTCCGAGCAAGACTAAAGACACCCCATTTTTCACCAGGCCCTGAGTCACTGGAATGTGCGCTTTTTGCCTTGGATGATATACCATTTGATTCCCTAGCATTTTCATCAATCATTGTGACCTTAAAGATGGTTATCCCCTTCTCTTTCTTGACCATGCATCCATATTTTTTTTGTTCTTTTATCAGTCTGTTTATGCTTATGGTGGAATTGTAGGGGTTGGTTCAATTTCTATAATTTTTATCTTGTCTTTAGTCGCAAGCCTTTAGTTGGGATGATATTGCCGACGGTGGCGATTTTTTTATTTGGCCAATAAGCATTATCCAATGATATTTTGGAGCACTTTATTGTTGTGTTCTGCGGTTGCAGTATATTGAAGACAAAAATGCTGGAAACCTCAAGTTTCATTATTGCACCATAAATAAAAGGTAAACCATGATTCTTACATCACTTGCTTTTTCTTTGTTTTCTTTTAAGCTTAGTTTCGTACTTTAAAAGTCAAATTGACCATAAACAACCACAAGGGAAGGATGGCTAGTCACAAACTCAAATCTGAACCTGTGCCCACCGACGTTCTGTCACACCAACACTCAAGAAAATTCTGCTAAATAAGTTAGGTAAAAGGATATTTATGAGGGCAGAGTTGATAGAAACAAAGACTGAACTGATTGTGACCTCTGTGAAAACAGCTTTATGGCTTGCATCATGTTAAGAGGAATTTTATCTTGCAACTCTTGCCCTTTCAGATCGTGTCATGTTATCATCGTCTCCATTGAATCTTTCTCTGCATACACCAGTCCTTATTAATTTTTAATAAAATAAAGGGTTATTTAGTTATAGATGACACTTGATTCTTGCTGCAATTCAAGATACGTATGAATTTCAATTGTTTGATGCTTTGTGAAAAAGTGAGAAAACAAATTAGAGATGCAACCTTAACAGTGTTCATACTTTCTTTCTGTCCCTGTATTCAGTCAGTTTCTTTGCTTGACAGACCAGGCGCTAGCCCATCTGATCCCCGTGGTTTTGATTTAGATTACCATTTGCATTGATGAAGATAGTGCATTTGTTGCGTTCCGGAACATACAGTCATCAAGATAATGTTGAAAGATTGGTGCTGGTAATTTGCTCAGCAGAAGATATCATTGTTGCTTCTCAATCAATATGGGTTGTGGGGCTGAGGCTTCTGTCATCCTGGCCATCTGAATTATGCCAAATTCTTCCAATTAAAATGAAAGCATATTTTTTTCATTTAGATCAGGTCTTAGTCTGAAATGTTTTTCATGTGCATGGAAGGATGGTACTTTCTCTTGTTCAAAACATTTTAAATAATATGGCATCGTTATTTTTTGCTTATGAATCTTTATTATTAAATATGAAAAAGATGTCAAATTAATTCCTTGTGGGAATTATTGTTGAAGATGTTGCTGGAATTAATCTCAGATGTTTTTTGTTACAATTCCCAGCACATATTCAATTGCCAGATTGCATGGTTCATCATATTTGGAAGATTGCTCGTCTAGTGTTGCTTGTGGAGTGGAAAGAGCAGGAAGGATCTAGTGTTTCACCATTACAGTGGTCTAAAGCAGTGACTCTACTCGATCAAAGTGGTACAAGCTGGAGAGGCAGTTGCAGACGCTATTATGATTTCAAGAAATAATTAATCTTATTGTTGAATGATTGTGATGGTCCTCTAACGCCTGTTAATGATCAGGTCTCCCATTGTAGGGTTTGCTTTGATGATGCTCTTCGGTCATGTATCGTATTTTGTCTCCATCTTCATGGAGATCCGTGCTAAGGCTTGCTTGGATGCAGTGAAAATTTACCAAAGTGTTGCTTAACAAGCATAGCCCAATAAGAGTGACCGAAAATTTATAAGGTCAACGTTGCAGGCGGGGGTCGTAAGCGTGTTCAAGGCCACCTCGGTAGGAATGGAAGGTGAGAATGTACCAACTTCCATTCCTGGTTATTTCTATATTGGTAAATGATAGAATGTTGTTTTAATGGATATAGGATTCCACAAAAGAAGGGGTGAAACCATAACCATTATCTACTTCTGATTATGTGCCAAAAGAATAACAAAAAAGAATTTTTACACATTTCCATATTGGTAAATCACAAAACGTTGATTTAATGCATATAGGATTGCCACGAAAATGGGTGAAACCATACCCATCATCTACTTTTAATTATGTGCCAAAAGGAAAGGAACAATAAAAAAGACACATTTGCGTATTGGGTAATCATAGAATGTTGATTTAATGAAATATAGGATTCCCATGAAAAAGGGGGTGAAACCATGCCCATTACGTACTTTTGATTATAGGCCAAAAGAATAACAAAAAATATTTTTACACATATTTTTATATTGACTTTTAATTTAGGACTGGCAATTTGATTTTATCTAATTCAAATGGGATAGATTTTACCAGATCCAATTAAATTTCAAGATGGGTATGAATTTTACAAAAAATACCCAAAACATGTTCAAAGAGGATACGAATACTGATATGCCTCGCCTCATCTTAATCCAATCCGATACACGCACCTAATAACACATCAAAACTCATCTTTTTTTTCTCCTCTTCCATTGGCCCGCACCTAATAACACATCAAAACTCATCTTTTTTTTCTCCTCTTCCATTGGCCCACTCCCAACCTCAACAACGAATGATCCCTCCGCCGCTCAAACACTCCCTCGCCGCTCAAACACTCCCTCGTCTCCCACTCTTGGACATCTCCCTCCTCTCCTACTTCCTCCACCAAGCTTTTGACTACCCCATTACTTTCTCTGCCAAGCTTCTGACTACCAAGGCCTTCCCCCTCCTTCCCTCCCTCCAATAATACTACTACTTCCCTCCCCTCCCATGTCAACGTGCCTCGCCCAGCCTCCTACCTGATGAAGACTCCTGAGGATGGAAGAAATAGACAAATAGAGGAAAAGGGCTGCGGGGGTTCGATTCAGCCACTCCAAACCTCCTCCCACCTGATGGAGACTCATGAGGATGGAAGAAACATAGGAAAAGGATTGGGGGCACCCTAGCCCTTCGATTTGGCTGCTTCAAGCCTCCTACCTAGCACCCAATTGAGACTCCCGAGGATGGAACAAAACACAAAAAAAAATTAGGAAAAACGAAAAAAACTAAAAAGTAAAATCTTTTCCACATAGTTTGAATGCTTAATTATTGTTTTTCCTTCTCAATTTTTTTTATTTTCTTTTCATCCTCTTGTGATTGAGCACCTGAGGTTGAGTTCTCTATGATTGAGCATTTTCTCTTCATTTCATTCTCTGTGATTAAGCACCTACGCAAGAGTTCTCTATGATTGAACACCTGTTGGAGATGAAAAAGAGATCGAAATATATGAATTTTTAGATTTTAAGAAAATTTTGTGAGATCCATCCCGATCTGATCCCGACTCAATCAGATGGGTATATTTGATCCAACCTAATTTAATCTATATTTTCTATTTTATTCAATTTAATTTGATTTAAAATAAATATGAAGATAATATAAATATAAATTTTATCATATTGAAATAAATATAAATATTGATTGATTTAACTCATATCCGACCAATTGCCGCTCTTATTTTGATTGTGTCGAAAAGAACAACGGAAAAAGATCTCTCACGTCCTTAAAGTCAAGTGAATCTCTATTCCCATCTGGATTGGACAATAGCGATCCCGTATTAATGATTTAAGCTATTTGCTACCTTTAAATTATTTATTTACTAAAAATCTCTCTCTCTCTCATATATATATATATATATATATATATATATTAGAAAATTGTACGGTTTTTTTTTTTTTGTAAAGTATGTGCCTTTTTGTTTCTTTTCGGTATGTGCGTTTTTGAAAAGAATTCTTATTTTACGAAAAAAGACACAATGGACATGAACAGAAAAGCAACCGGTAGTACAGGTCTCCTTAAAATGTTTCCAAGCACAACCCCATCAGCAATTTCCAGCTTAAGCCTAGGTTTAGTTGCGCTGCTCACATTGCCCTTCAACATGGAAAAGAAGTGAAAAGGGGGCAACAAGGTTTCGTACTTGAGCATACCTTGAGAATTTTTTCTTGAAACAAAGAATTTGATCGCAATTATCTTTATTATTTTGGTACATGAAACAATTATCTTTATTGAAAGATAGATTTGGTCATGACAAATATTTTTTTCGGACCTAGTGCGTATCCACATCAGCAATTTTATTTATATTATATATTATTGCTGTAAGACTTCAGATCGTTAAAAAAAATTCGTACTAGAAAACTGATCTAAAATTAGATCGACATGAATCACGGATCAATTTACAAAAAAAATCTAAAAAATCGATAAAATATTTTTTGATTTAGAATTCTCCGATGCTTAAGTCAGCTGAGGTTTTGAGAATAGATAGTAAAAATATAATATTAGAAGGTAATAAAGAAAGTTTGAGTAGAGAAGAGGTTCGATTTTTCTTCAATGGAGAAGTCGAGAGCAGATTTTAGCAAAATGCTGACCCTATGAATTTTGTACTTACCTTCAGAATGGTATCCTATCTCTCTATTTATAGAGAGAATTGTTTAAATCATAAGAAAAATTTGTTAGGCTGTTAGTTTATTTTAACAGAATGGCCAGCTAAATAGCAACTGTAGGCCATTTGCCTAGATGATAATTAGCTGTACTATGGCTGAAGGACAGCTTTGACTTGTTTGGAGAATGACTGATGCTCAATCAATCTTAGATTATGTCGAGGTCGGTGTTCCACCAACCTCACTGGTATGGCGAGGTTGGTATTTAATCGATCTCAGCATGGTAAAGCTGAGCGGCACTTTTCCTTAGTGCTGGCGACATTGACTTTTTGCTGATCTCGAAATGATAGAGTTGGCAGCAAGAATAAATGAACTTGATGTCATGCTCGATTGGAGCATATTACTGTATTGTTGAGGTCGATATAAATTCGATCTCCTACGAAAAGACTGTGGTCAGAAAGATGAGCTATCGATTTTTAGAATGATGAACTACTGATCTCATCTTGTATGGCCAACTGCAAGCCGGTTGAAGACCAATCTCGATTTATGGTGACTCAAGTCGGATATTGCTGAGAGTGGCAATTTATTGGTCTGGTTGGTAGAGTATATTGTCGATCTGCACCTACTGTTAAAGTGATGCGCCATACTGAGCCATGGTATAGATTAAATTAAGTTTCAGATCGGTGTTTTGCTGACCTGGGACTTATATTCGTCATCATGTTTTTAGCAGTCATCTGGATCGATAGTTTTTTTTATGCTGCCATATGGCCGATGATGATTATTCGTAGCAATACTTGTCTCCTACTTTTCAGACTTGGAGTAGAACTTTCTATAACGAGTGTAAAAAATCATTTTTGAAAGATATTTATTAATTTTTCTTATCGAGAACTGCACTGTGTGACCGCCAAATTTAATTTTTTAATGATTTAAAATGATACACCATCTCATTTGAAGAAATTTTGCCATGTTTATCATACCTAGCATTTAAGAAAACATGAAAAAGCAAAAAATTATCATTGGCTATCCTGCTATGACCCAGATGACGTGGGGCACGTGTCATTTTTTTTATTAGCCAACCGAACCACCACACGGATTGTACCTACATGGTTTGATCAGAACGGGGTGTGTTGAAATAGCTTTTATGCGGCTTCTCTTGATTGATGACAAGTGAATTGAATCCAACGATAGACAGATTGATCTGGACTATTGTTCTCTCTTATATATGAATGGTGTCCGTTCCATTGTTATCCTGCTACTACTTTTTTGGTGCAGAGACTCTGCAACTAAGATTTCAGAAATTTCTTTGCACCTAGACGGCTGGAGAAGAAGATCATTTTGGTGATCATCAAAACCAAGGAGAGCCACCAAATTTCGAAGAGAAGGCTTTCTCTTTTCCTAGATAGATTTCTTTCTCTTACTTTTAGGTTTAGAGTGTCTTCCATTTAGAACTTCTCTTCCTCTTTTACTGTCTTTCTTCTTCAATCCTCCTTTGTACTTTCTTTTTCTTTCCGATCATGTCTTCTCAAGATAGTACCTCTTGATGGTGGTAGGAGGGAGGAGACAATTTCAGATGACCAAAAAGTCTGGTTGACCCAGTCCAGACTTGCGCTTGAGGCGGGTGATCTATCTCAGGTGGCCGTCAAGGCCAATACTTCTGGCAATGATGGTTCAGAGTCTCCGATAAAAAAAATTTTGGATTATTTTAGCCTGGATACTGAGCCTTCTATTCTGATCGATGCCAATCTGAAGAAGTTCAGAGAGAAGTATTTTATCCCTGAGAACTTCCAACCCATATCCCCTAGTCTAAATGATCGTGCCACACAGCCTCTTGAAAATTATGTAGCTTTCTATGATGAAGCATTTTGGTCTGAGTTACATTTTTTCCTGCATCTTTTTATTTGCAATGTTTTAGACTTCTATAGACTGCATCCAACTCAAGTTACTTTCAATGCCATTAGAATCATCTTAGTTTTTATCATCTGCTATAGCTTTGCCACCATTAAGCTCAGGATTTTTCTCTTCAGGGCACTATTCATTCTGAAGAAGCATTAAGAAAAAGCTTGATAGTTTTTCTCACCTCGACCTTATTATACATTTGTCCTTCTCTTCCTTCCTCTATCTATAATTGGAAGAGTCGTTTCTTTTTTGTTTCTTTCAATATTTCTTAGGATTTTGATCTTAGTTGGAGTAAACCTCGACTTAACTGGAACTCCCATAAGCAGGTTCTACCTAAGGATAAAGAGGCCTTTGAAAAGCTACTGAGTATAAAGGTGCCCAAGCTTAGCTAGCCGATGTAGATCAATCGTTGTTCGACTTCGACATCAGCCAGATCTCTCCCTAGGGTGAGTCTGTTGTTAGGTTTCCTTCAAATTCTTATATATGTATTTATGTGTTTCTTCTGATCAGCATATTTTCTTTTGCTGTGGCGGTACTCATGAGATTCGACCCCAAGAGGTTGGCGGAGCAAAAAAAGAAGCCAGAGCCCTCCAGCCTTCCTCTTGCGAAGAGAGATAAGGAGAAGGATGCTGCAGTCTCCACCTCAACATCTCTCCGAACTACCCCGATTTCTACTTTGGGGATGCCGATTAAAAATGCGGCACCTGTCAGCGCTCTCCCTTCTTCTGCATCATCTTCGATGTTTTGGGAGCATCAGCAATCTATCGAGGTGGTTCGTCCACCTCCCAAGAAGTCAATGACTCGTTTGAGGTCGGGCTCAACTACTACACCACCGAGATTTAGTCCATCAACTGCACCAACCTCAGTACCTGCTCATCAGGCTTGGCCTTCCAAAGGGTCAAAGGTTTCCGAGGTTGATTGACCATCAACCTCCACCAATAAAGTTGATCTCACCCAAGCTTCCTTGCAGGACATGGCAATGCTCGACATGGATTTGCTATTCACCGTGATGCCATGGTGGGACTTAAAGTCTCGCAAGAGGGACCTTGGCTGATCAACTACGGCTTCAATAGTATTTTGGATATAAGATTTTTTTTTTCTCTCTTTTTTTCTTGACGTCAGTTGTTTACCGGCCTGACATCATTTTTTTTTCATTTTGTTAGTCCGCCGTATACTTCAGACTATTCACTAAGCACATGGCATGGCTCACTAAAAATAAAAAGTCCATAAAAAAGGTGCTGCAGTCTGCAAAGGACTACCTGAAGGTGGCTAAGAAAAAAATCGTAAAGAAGGCCAAGATCTCCGAGGAGCTGAAAAGGCAACTTCATGAGAAACTGGCCATAATAAAAGATAAGAATAAGGCATTGATGGACCATCAAAAAAAGGCCAATGAAGAAGAAAAAAGGCTGCTGGAGTTGCAGCAAGAGATCTCCAAAATTTTTGAGCTGGAGGCTAAAGTGAAGAAGCGATAAGAGACACTATCCTCTCGAGACGATACGATGGCCGCTCGAGATAAAACTCTCCTAATGTACCAAAGGGACATAGAGTGATTGAAGACTGTTACTGATAGAGAACTATGGAAGATTACAAATCCTCTAAAGCTTTTCATGAGGAAGTCATGAAGGCTTCGAGGGAGGCTTTTGATTGTGAATTAAACAGCTGTAAGAATCTAGTTGGAAAGCTCTTTTCTGACTTAGACTTGAGCAGTATTACCCAAGAGGCCGGTCTTTCACTGGTGTCGGAGGCAATCACCTAACCAGCACCGGACATTGTTCCTCCTACAGATGCACCTCAATCTGCCTCCAAGGTGATTTCTGAGCAGCTCCCTCCTCCCGTTGAGACTCCAGCTCCTACCGAGATCCCAGCTCCCGTCGAAGTCCCAACTCCTGTCGAGATCATATCAGTGGAGGATGACTAGGTGGCTACTCCTGCACAAGTCCTCAAGTAGATGCCTGATTTTTGTAATCTTTTTTTTTTAATTTATTTATTGTCTTTTTGTATCAGTCCAATTCAGATTTTTTGTAAGAATCTTTTCAAAGTAATGAAATTTTTTTTTGATATGACTATTTGTGTTCGGATATTTTTGATCTGGTGTAGCCTGATGTGGGGTACAATGATTTTCATTCAAATTTTTTTTCTAAGTTATGCATAACAGATAACAATTGACCTTTAATCAAGTTCGTATCGGTTGATCTCGGTCGGATTAGGATGTGGATTATCTTAGCAAATGTATGCATAAAATCGTATTCTTCGGTTAGGAGTTGAACTTTAATTAAAATTGGGTAGAAGTTTAGAGATACCTCTACTTGAATTCGGAATTGGCAGGTCAATCTTTTCTTTCACTTTATTGGAGCCCAACTGACTGCTTCCCAGTTTTTTTCCTTTTTTAAAAAAAGAAGGTTCCAAGGAGTGTTTCTACATATCGAGTATTCCTGGATTCCGATATGTGAGGTTCAATCCGGAGATCGGGTATTTCATAGAAATTCAAAATAATCTTGATTCGAAGATCGGTATTTTATAAAGGTTCAAAATAATCTCGTTCTGAAGATCGATATTTGATAGAGTTGATAACCTCGATTCAGAGATCGATATTTGATAGAACTTCAAGATAATCTCGATCCAGAGATCGATATTTGATAAAAATTCAAGATAACATAGATCCGAAGATTGATATTTAATAGAGCTTTAAGATAATCTTAATTCAAAAATCAATATTTGATAGAGCTTCAAGATAATCTCGATCCGGAGATCAATATTTAATCAAAAATCTAAGATAATCTTGATCTATAAATCGATATTTAATAAAAATCTATGATAATCTCGATCCATAAACTGATATTTTATAGAAATCCAAGATAACTTCGATCCGTAGATCAGTATTTTTTTATTGATACGGAGATCTTATCTCCACTTGCGCCCTTCGAGGCCCTACCAGCCCGGAGATCGATTTTCAATAATAGAAAGATCTTATCTCCTTTTGTGCTCTTCAGGACTTTACCGATTTAGAGATCGATTTTTAGTGATAGGAAGATCTCATTTTCTTTTGTGCTCTTTGGGGCTTTACCAATCTGGAGATCGATTTTCAATGATAAAAAGATTTTATCTTCATTTGTGCCCTTCAGGACTCTTCCAATCCGAAGATCGATTTTTAATGATAGAAAGATCTTATCTCCATTTGTGTCCTTCAAAATTTTATCGATATGAAGATCAGTATTTAATGATAGGAAGATCTTATCTCCATTTATACCATTCGGAGCTCTTCCGATCTAGAGGTCGATTTTCAATGATAGAAATATCTTATTTCCATTTATACCCTTCGAGACTCTTTCAATATGGAGATCGATTTTCTCGTGATATAGTTTACCCTTGTTTGGCCAGATTATAGCCTTCTTTGGATTTATTTGGTTCTTTACCGAAGTGGCCGAAAGATGATTCAATATTTTCAAAAAAATATCTTCAATGAGAAAATTTTTGAAGCCTTTATTCAAGATCTATTAATGATACATTATGAGATTCTCAGTATTCTATGTTCTTAGAATATTCGAGCCATCTAAATTCTCGATCCCGTATGCCCCCGAATGTATTACTTCATTGATTCGATATGGCCCTTTCCAATTTAGGATGAGTTTTTTCTATTCTAGGAATTATAAAACTTCAACTCGATAGAGGACCAAATCATCTTTATGAAAGATTTTTGACTTTACCCTGACATTGTAGTATCTGGCAACCTTTTGCTTGTAGGTTGCCATGCAAATTTAAGCCCTCTCTATCGTTTCTTCCAATAGATCGAGATCGATTCTCAACCGATCTGAGTTGCTTTCTTCATGAAAATTTTTTACTTTTGATGTTGGAAGGCCAATTTTCACATATATCACTGCCTCTGCTCTGAACGCGAGTTTGAAAGGTGTTTTCCTAGTTGGTCATCTAGAAGCAGTTCTGTAGGTCCAGAGAATATTATATAGTTTATCCATTCAGAGACCTTTGGCTTCGATGAGCCTGGCTTTCAAACCTTGAAGAATCATCCAATTTGTGACCTCGACTTCTCCACTTGATTATAGATGCCCTACTAAGATTAACCTATGATTGATGTATAGCTCATAATAGAATTTTTTAAAATTTTGCATTATCGAATTATTTTTCGTTATCGATAATAATCATCCGCTGCAAACCAAAATGACAGACGATCGACTTCCAGACGAAGTCTCATATTTTTCTCTATGATTTGCACCAATGGTTTAGCCTCCACCCATTTGGTAAAGTAATCAATAGCTACCATCAAAAAAAAATTTTGTCTTATCTCCATGGGGAATGGTCCAAGAATATTCATCCCCTAGATGGTGAAAGGCCAAAGAGCCATAATTGATATAAGTTCGGCAGCTAATTGATGTTGAATATTTGCATACCTTTAGCATTGATCACACATATTGATGAGGTCAGCAGCATCCTTCTAAATAGTTGGCCAGTAATAATCCTATCAGATTACTTTATACGCCAAGGATCTGCCTCTAGATGATTGCCACAGATTTCTTCATGAATCTCTCGAAGAGTATAAAATGCCTCAAAGGGTATCAGACATCGAAGCAATGAAAAAAAGAATGATCTTTTGTATAGTCTTTCGTCTAGCATGATGTACCATGGAGCTTGCCTCTTGATTTTTCTCGTGTTAGAAGGATCATTGGACAACATTCTTCTATCTAAATAGTCTATTAAATGACCTATCCAGCTTTATTCATGATTCACTTAAGCAGTCATTAAGACTTCTGTGCTCGACTTTTCAAGAACTTCAATGAATATTTTTTGATTAAGATAAAAAATCCTGATATGGCTAAGTACGATAGCCCATCAGCTCGAACATTTTCTGATCTTGGTATTTGAGTGATCTCGAGGTCGTCAAAGTCTTTTGATAATTTTTTTATGTTATGCAAATATTGAAATATAACAAAATCTTTGGCTTCAAATTGACCTCATATCTGTCCAATGATAAGCTAGGAGTTTGTGAAGATCTTGAGCTTCTTGATGTTGAGCTCTTTTGCCATTCTGAGTCGTGCGATAAAGGCTTCATATTCAGCACCATTGTTGAAAGTCTTAAAATTGAATCTCAGAGTATGCTCAGTGACAGCTCCATCCAGGCTAGCTAAAATTAAGTCGGCTCTACTCCCTTAGGCATTAGAGGCTCTGTCCACATGCAGAAGTCAATAAGATTCTCCAATAGTTTCTCTCAAAATTTTTAGGATCAATTTTTTTTTAGGTATTGAACATTTTACCATAAAGTTGGGCAATACTTAAGCTTTCATGGAAGATCTAGGCTGATAACAAATATCAAATTCACCGAGCTCAATGGCCCATTTAGCTAGTCAACCAGATATATCAGGTCATTGAAGGATTGATCTCAATGATTGATCTATCAAGACGATAATAGAATGAGCTTGAGAAGCTGTTTGGCAGTTATGACTAGAGAATATATTATTTTTTCAGTTTTGAAATACCAAGTTTCCGCATCCCACAATAGTTTGCTGGTATAATAAATTGGTCTGTGCATTCCTACATCATCTTGAACTAGAATCGAGTTAACAGCGTTAGGTAAAATAGATAAATATAAGAATAAATCTTTACCTTCGATTGGTTTCGATAGTAACAGGACTGAGCCAAGATATGCTTTGAGTTTGTCGAAGGCAAATTGATATTCCTCTGATCACTTGAAGTCCTTGATTTGCTTTAGGATTTTAAAAAATGCAAGGCATTTTTCAGCTAACCTGGATATGAACCTACTGAGTGACGCCACTCGTTCAGTAAGATATTATACTTCTTTCAAAATGCTTAAGGGCTTCATTTCAAGTAACGCTTGAATTTTCTCGGGATTAGCCTCTATCCCTCTCTCGATTACAAGAAAATTGAGAAATTTTTCGATCGTTACTCCGAAAGCATAATTGTTGAAGTTTAGCTTTATTTGGTATTTGCATAGCTACTCAAATGCTTCTTCCAGATCGATAAAATGCCGATTTCCTTCTATGCTCTTGACCAACATGTATATATCTCTATATTGCAACTGATTTGGTACTTGAAGACTTTATTGACCGATACTAGTAAGTAGCATCTACATTTTTCAAACCAAAAGATATTATTTTATAATAGTACAAACATTTATCGATGACAAAAATCATATTTTTTTCATCTTCAAGAATCATTTTGATTTGATTGTAGCCAGAAAAGGCGTCCATGAAGCTTAATAGTTTGTGCTCAGAAGTTGCATCGACCAACTAATCAATTTTTGGTAACGAAAAGCCATCCTTAGGATAAGCTTTATTAAAATTGGTAAAATCAATACAAATCTTCATTTACCGCTTGTCTTTTTTACCATCACGATATTGGCTATCCAGTTTGGATATTGCACTTTCCTGATAAATTCTTTTTTTAAAAGCTTATCGACTTCTTCGTCTATTATCTTTTGTCTTTTTAGAACAAAGCTTCTTTCTTTTATTTCACCGATCAATGTTTGGGGTCGATATTCAACTTATGCATGATGATGTCAGCAGAAATTCCGAACATATATGAAGCTGACCATGTGAATACATCGACATTTTGCTAAAGAAAGGATATTGATTTGTTCTTGAGGTCGGTACTTAGCCGAGCTCCTATTTGAATAGTTTTCTCTGAATCTTTGCCCAACGGAATGGTGACAAGTGGTTCAATCGATTCACCTCGGCCTTTCCATTCTCATATTCAAGCTCCTAGTCAGAAAATTTCAATTGGTGGATTTCTGATGGGCTCCTTCATTTTTGAGGCTATCAAAAAATATTACCTGGCCATCATTTGATCTCCATGCATTTCTTCAATACCAAATTT
This sequence comes from Cocos nucifera, assembly GCA_006176705.1. NCBI lineage: Eukaryota > Viridiplantae > Streptophyta > Magnoliopsida > Arecales > Arecaceae > Cocos > Cocos nucifera. The sequence goes on from QRFJ01000296.1 coordinate 1,155,180, forward strand.
GGTTGAAAATCGAACCAACATGTGGTAAGTTGAAACTACTGCTTAAGAGCGTTGAGCCCAAGTTGACCAAGGATGGCATTATATGCAGACAATATCTTGACGATCAAAAATATAAGTTGCATGGTTAACTGATAGGGTTCTCTTCCCATAGTGACTAGTAGCGTGACTTCTTTTTCGACCGCCACTGAATTGCCTGAGAATTCGATCAGCAGACTGCCAACCTATCTCAATTTACTCAAAGCATTCATTTTTAAAAAAGCATCATAGAATAATACATCTACTGAGCTTCCATTGTCTATTAAATTTTTTTTTTATAACATAACTTATTATTATCATGAAAATGACAACAGCATCATTATGGGGTGTTTGAACCCCTGAGCATCATCATCAAAAAAGGATACAATGCTTTCGAAATGCTGTCTTTTAGGAGGACTCCTAGATGCCTCTCGAGGACCGCTGCCCTCTGAGATCATATTGATGACTCCAGTAGTCGATCGGTTGTGTTCAGTAATGTCGTTGGGCTTCTGACGTGGCTCCAAGATCTGATTTGTCCGATCTCTAACATACTTACCAAGATAGCCTCGACGAATCAAAGCCTCAATCTCATTCTTGAGCTGACGGCATTCTTCAATATCATGCCTGTAGTTCCAATGAAAATGATAGAATTTGCTCATCTCTTTTAATAGATAGAGCCTTCATGAGATTAAGATGACGAAGATATCTTAGATATCCTTGATTCTCGATCTCCATCAAGATTTGCGATCGAACGGCGGATAAAGAAGCATAGCTATCAAATTTTCAAGATGACTTCGGGAGAGGTGGTTCATTGGCACTCCCTGGTTCCTGTATCCTTCCTCATGGGGCCATTTATTTATTTTTCTTCTCTTTTTGGTTCAGTTTTTTCTCTTCCTTTGCGTGGACGTACTTCTTAATTCAGGTTAACATTCCCTCATAGTTTTTCAAAAAAAAATTGTTAAGAGAGAAGACCAGATAGTAGCTCTTGAGTCCCCATTTTGAGACTGATATGGCGACGAACTCATTAAAATCTTTTACTTCTAAAATGGCTGCATTAAAATGGGCCATGTACTCACGAAGCAACTCACCCTCCTACTACAATACGAAGAAGAGGCTATCTGTGTACTTCAGATGAAGATGGTTGATTCTGAAATAGTCTACGAAGACCCTACCCAGCTAATCAAAAGAAGAAACGGATCCTGGATGGAGTCCAAAAAATCATACTCTCGTAGACTTCTTGAGAATAATGGGGAAGGCCATGCAGAGAAGGATGTCGCACGTTCCTTAAAGTCTCATAACATCCCTGTATCCCTCAAGATGATCTTGAGGATCTGTGGATCCGTCGAACGGCTCCAATGCAGGCATTTTGAATCGGGAGGGAACCAATTCTTTCGATATCTCAACAGAAAATGAAAATGTAAGGTAGAAATCCTTCTGACTCTGAGAAGATCCTCCAAGCTATATTTCTTTCAATCTTTTTTCAAATCTTGAAGCTTTTGCTCAAGACATGCCTTCCATAGCGACTTCTTGCTATAGGAGGTTGATTCAGCTTCATAGGATTGTTCTTCTTGATCAAGAAGACGATCCTGATGAAACTCGTGAGGGGTTGGAGGATAGCTGGTTCGCAACATAACTTCTTGGCAAATAGATTCTTACCGTTGCTTTATTGTTTATTGAAGCTGTTGCACGGTATTGATGAGGGCCTGGACTTGCTGTATCAAAAGATTGAACTATTTATATATTGATCATTATCGAAGGATGGGACTGGACCATCTTTGAATGAACTCTTGGAGAAGATAGAGGCCGATTCTGTGCCTTCTTTACTATTTCTGCGAAATTTGGATAAATATCTTTCTCTAGTGCCAATCTGTTGCTACAAGGCTTCAGATCGTTGAGAAGAATTCACGCTGGAGAGCTAATCTAAAGTTGGATCGACGTGGATCATGGACCTACTTGCAAGAAAAGTCTCAAGAACCAATGGGACATCCTCCGATTTAGGATCCTCTGATACTTAAGTCAGCTGAGGCCTTAAGAATAGATCGTAAAAATGTAAGGCCAGAAGATAGTAAAGAGAATTTGAGTAGAGAGGAGATTCAATCTTTCTTTAGTAGAAAAGTTGAGAGCAGATTTCAGTAGAATATTGATTCTGTGAATCTTGCACTTACCTTCGGAAGGATATCCTATTTCTCTATTTATAGAGGGATTCGCTTAGGCTTTAAAAAAAATTTATTAAATCGTTAGTTTGGTTTAACAGAATGGCCAGCTAGATAGCAGCTGTAGACCGTTTGCCTAAGTGGTAATTAGCTGTAGTATGGCTGGAGGACAGCTCCGACTTGGTTGAAGAATGACTAGTGCTCAATCAATCTTGGATCATGCCGAGGTTGGTATTCCACCGATCTTGCTGGTATGGCGAGATCGGTATTTAACCGATCTCGATACAGTAAAGCTGGACGGTACTTTTCCTTATTGTGTTGGCGATGTCGATTTTTTATCAATCTCGAGATGATAGAGCTAGCAGCAAGAATAAAGTAAATCCAATCTCATACTCGGCTGGAGCATAGCGGCAATTTGTTGGTCTGGCTGATAGAGTCGGTATATTGCCGATCTACATCTACTGTTAGAATAATGCGCTGTACTGAACCATGGTACGGATTAGTTTGAGTTTTATATCAATGTTTTGCTGACCTGAGATTTATATTTATCATCATGTTTTTAGCAGTCATCTGAATTGATAGTTTCTATGATGCTGCCATGTGGCCAATGATGATTGTCCATACCAACATATATAATTTATTTTTTTAGACCCTCTTCATTGCCTAATATCTTTCTCCTGCAAGTCACCAAGGTATGCATTGAGCACATCTCTATACGTAATGTAAAAGTCTTGGAGCCTAGCACCTTAGGTTGGATCCTGAGGCCTCATGTCCAAGGCCTTTAAATAATATAAGAATCTTACAGGCCCTCTGCAACTTAAGTGTCAAACTTGGAGCGTTATTTCTTAACAAAAAATCTGGTGTTTTGGCATTTCTTTTCTAAATTGGCACTGTTTTATGGACTTCACAGAACCCACCGAAAATCTTTGCCCAGATTCATATGGCCTGCTGGAGAAATCACAAGCATCCGTACTTCCTAGCATGTGCATCGCATGTACCTCCACACCATATACTGGTAATATATCGAGGCACTTTTCAACTCATTATAAGCGACAGTTAACAAAATCAATCACTTCATGATATCTCATACAAGAGTTCACTACCAATCTTCTTGGCTGTTGGCTCATCTTCATCAATATTATTGCCAAAATTACATTCCATATACTTGTGTTTGTTCTAGTTCTTCGTCAAAATCCAGTTTGCATTTAGTCATCTCTTCTCATCAACCAACATTAAATGATATTCACATAACATACAATTTGGCATCTCCTAATGAATATTTGCAGCAAGGTGATCTATATTAGTAGTCAAAGATATGGACCTAGGGTCAACCCCTGATGTAAGTCCACTTTGACTGAAGAAACAATTTTCTGCCACAAGCTGAGAACTGTTCCTAGCACCTGTCACTATTATAGCATACAAGTCCTCAATGATTTCAATATTCCGCTCTTCTGTGCACCTTTTCTTCTTGAATCCCACCAATTTTTCTCTTGATACACCATCATAAGCTTTTTCCAAGTGGATAAAAATTTGTGAACTCTCTCTTATCTTTGTAATTTTTTTTATCAACCACCTAATAAGCTAGGTCCAATACTGACTCTTCTACCATTAAATAAAATAAATTTAGTTCGCAGATAGAAACGTCTTTTTCTTAATATTTACTCTATTATCATGTCATACAAGTTCATAGAGTGCTCATGAACTTTATTCCACAATTGTTAGAACAATTTTGTGCATCTTTACTCTTGCAAATGGTCATCAAAGTACATTTCTTTCCACCATCTAGAATATTATTAGTTTGGAAATCGTTAAATAAGATAGTAAGTCAATCCAATATCTGCCCTGGTTAAATTGGTATATTATCCAGCTCTAGTCCCTCAAACTTTTGCATCCTTTAAGAAGCCATCAATGCTTAATTCTTTTTTTGAACAGGGAGAGAATTGGCACATCTCCAATAACATTTCTTCTATGCAGATTTCCCTAATAGACTTTATTATCAAAATCCACTATAGATAAGTACGGGAATATTGGAGGAAAAAACTGCATGAATGTGGGTTAAAGATTTGTATGGAGAATGAGCTTAACAGTAATGGTTCTATAACAATTTGCATACTGCATCCCAAATTCAGGAAGCTTCAAGGAAGGGGGCTTGACGTGAAAAGTTAACATCTGGGAATCTATAGCCTCGGTCTCCTTGAAACATCTTATTTAGGAGAAAACAAGAGAACTCCATCAATTAAAAATTAGATATCCAATTTAAATTATGAACTTCAGCAATTTGGTAAATTCAACGCATGTCTCAGTATAACAGGGTAACCACTTTATCAGCTTTGACAGAACTAAGCCTGCATTGTGATATCATCCAATAAACACAAAACAAAAGGATTTCTAGAAACATATCCATTCCTTGTCTCCTTAAGAGATGATGAATGTAATAAGATATTATGTTACCCGACCTTCTGTTTACCAGCAAAGCATCCACATGTAAATGCATTTGGCTACAGAAAGATATACTCTTAGACACTTGTAAGTGCACCAACACCCAATATTCATAGCCAAGTCCATAGGATAAAAGGTATGGCTTTCTAAATTTCTAGATTAAACACTATAGTATATCTGCCTACCCCTATAGGTTTCAAAATAGCTGACATACTGACAAGTCCAGCACTCAACAAACATGGAAATATCACTTATCTCATATCCACGTAATTCAATAGAGCTTGAATCATATCATACCAAATTAAAGTTTCAAACTTTCAAAGCATTTAGCATCTGTTTGTAAGTCTCAAACTGTAACATATCACCTAACTAAAACATAATTGTGTGCATGTGTTTAGAATAGTATATGCAACTGGTAATAGCTTGTAGTAATATCAAGTAAGGTTGCTAGAAAATTCACTTCATAATCAGAAGAAGTGATCCTCAGAAATCTATGCAACTCAAGTGAAATAAACCATTACATATATAATATTACAAAAAATCTAAGTTATTAAGCAAGATCAGATAAAAATAACAATGTGATAGCTTATAAATAATACCTTAAGTACTATGCCTGAACCAAACCACACATCACCAGAAACCTTCAAGCTGTCAAGCTCAACTATGCTAGGAATAGACTTGAAGCGGCTAAGGAAGTTGCCCACCTGCAACTATTGAAACGGTTGTTATTAACTGTTTATTTATCACTTAATTAACCCCATTCTCATATCCAAACCCACCTTTTTGAATTCAGGCCCTAGTGCAATAGAGGGATTTGCCGGGTTTATTTTAGCCCTCTTACAAATTACAAAGCCATGAACCAAGGTATAAAGATCCAACTGCAAAACAATAACCACATAAGCCTAATGCATTGTCAACATCCAAATGCTCATCATGATCATAGGACTTCATACAAACCTGCACTAGCAGCAAATCTGATGTTGCCTTCACTGGAAGAAACCGAGATTGGGGAACATAAATTCCAATGGCGTGATCAAAAAACTGGTTGAAGGAAAAGGATCAAGGTGTTCAAAAGACAAGAATATCATAACACATAAAATACTAAAATATATTTGTGCATGATCATTGCTCAAATTGCAGCACCAGCTGCTGTTTCCAGTTGAAGAACTTTCACGCCATCTACTTCCTGGAAATAATAACTTCATTGACACTATTGTACTTGATACACGATGTTCCAGAAAAATTACATAAATAAACAATGGGTGTGAACACTGGGCAGATTAAAGAAGGGCAACTACCTTGGGGTTTGGAATTATCTCCATTTTACATGCATCAGCTTCAAAAAGCTCTTTAATAGCCTTCAAGTTCACCCATCTGACAATGTACTGTCATTAGAAACAAATTTTACCATTCATTAAGATAATATACAACTTTCACCTACGGGTTATTGGTATTGAAAATCTTGAGTTTCTCAATTGATTTGAATTCGTTTGCCCTGAATCAAAAGGAAAAAAAGAAAAGCATGTAACAGTCATCTCTCATACACAATAAAAATTCAAGGTAAATGACGCACCCCATGGAGGGAAAACAATCTTTCTGCCTTAAATTAGTATTGAAATAATTGAAGGGTCAGCATCTCATATCAAAGCTTACATGTGCTTCAGGAACCTGTGCAATCTCCAGAAGCTGCAAATCGTGATGGACTGAAAAAGGTTAGAAATGCTAAAGTGGAGAAAAATAGCAAAAGAAGTTATATTCATATAGAAGGTGCTAAACCAAAAGGTTGCACTCAATTTAACATATAAGAAAAATTTATATGCATAACAAAGACAACCTGGAGTAATTAGCCAGATAGGAAGAGTGAGAGATTAATATTGTTTTTCTAATTGATTTAAAGATATATCATGTCATACATGATACTCTATGGCATTGACTTCTTTAAGAATATGCATTAAAATATGACAAGGATGTTATGCAAGTTATGTAATATTAGTGACGTTATGGACCAAGTGGGTCGATTTGTAAAAAACTATGAAAATTACAAGCATACCAAATGAGTTGAGAAAATAAATACAAATATTTATATGGACATAGGAGTCATAAAAACTGTGGCTCTTCATGCAGGAGTTGCAAACACCGGCTTATACATAAAGAAGTTGAACAAAACCTAGAAAAATTATAAAGAGTTTTAAAAATTAACGACATTTAGACAGGATGTCAATAAACAATGCAAAATTCTTAGTTATTCGATTGATGAAGAAATTGCAAATAAGCCATATTTATTGTTCTACGAAAAACAAAATAGAATACCCAGAAAGTTACATTGTAGGAGATAAGCTAATAAAATTATAATGAACAAATATTAAGAGACTATAAGTAGTGAATTCATTATAATTTGAGTTCAAACTATTTGCATGTAGATCCGAGACAATTTAAAACCCTAATTTTCTGGATCTGAGGAGATCCCATGAGATAAGATGTTCTGGTTGTAGTTAAATAAACTAAAGTAGGTATGCTAAGATAAGAATATTTGGTCAATGAAAGGGATAAGAAGACAGAAAAAAGAAAATAGGAAACAACTTTTAAATTTCTATCGACACCTATTTTCAAGTATAAATCAACATCCAGCTAAGCATGCAGCATAATTAAGTACTATCTTCATTTCACACGGTTGAAACTAATGATGCAAAAAGGAAGTTTAACTGTTCATGACTCACATCAAAGGAGTTTTCCCTATATATGGCAAACATTTTTAGAACCTTGATTGCCAAACATTTGTTTGATGTTATAACAATATATCGGACAGTACACAGCCACTGCAGCTGATTGCAACATGACATAGCAAAAGAATCACTTCATTATTTTATTTTAAACAAATGGACAGGGTTTAATGGTTACAATGTAAGCCTAAAAGTGCATTAACCAACAGAATGCACAGTGAACAGTATGTTGCCCAGCAGTCACATCCCTTCATCTGATGAACAGAGATCCTATGCAAGACTTAGGTGGTGCAACTCCCAAGTATCTGAACCTGGGTAAATATACTACTGGGTGGGTATCTCTCTCTCTCTCTCTCTCTCACACACACACACACACACACAGACTCACGCATTAAAAAAAAAAAGGAACAATTATTTGATGCTATCAAGATAATTACAAACATAGATAACAAGAAACAGCTACTAGATTTTGCTCAATATCAGTTCAATTGCTACAATTGTAAAAGTGCTTCTGATGGGAATCAAGAATTACGCATGTATTTCAAAAGAAAGCATTGCTGAGAAACCTTAACCCTAATTCTATTTTGAGGGTTTATTTAGAATTTTCTTATTTTTATTTAATTGAAATTTTTATTTTTATTTGGACTTAGAAATTGGATTTCTATTTGGTTATAATTTGCTTCTTTATTTAAAGGCTCCATCTATATGGAGAAAAATAGATTTGAGACTTAATTGATTGAATTAATTCCAAAAATTCAGGCTTAGCTTTTCCTTTTTAATTTTTTTTCTCTTTATTTTTTGGTTTTACATCAATTTGGTATCAGAGCAGAGGATCCCGCCATTTTCCCCGACTTGTTTCCCCCTCTCTCTCTTTCTTTCTGCCATGTCGCAGCCCCCCTTCTCTATTTTGTCACAGCCCCATCGCAGCCCCCTTTCAATCTTCCTCTCTTCCTCATCGTCTCCTAACTGGCCTCTTCCCACAGACGCCTTCATCCCCAACGACTGCCACCACCTTCTCAACATCCCTGCCAGCTCCGACCACCCACTGCAACCTCGAGGACTCTTCGATTTCATGCCGCTCTGTCACAGCCCAACCCTCCCCGTCGACCGCATCCTCGCCCTCACCTCCCACCATCACCTTCCTTCCGGTCGTCGCCGGCACCTGCCCTTCCTTCCTCCCAGTTGTCGCCGGCGCCTACCTGCCTTCCTTCCGACCTTCCTCAAAAGTCTCAATCGGGTGGGAGGTTCCAATCTCCCTTCCGATCGTGATCACCTACCCTTTCCGTCGCCCTACTGCTGATCGATCACAAGCCTCCAACTAAAGCTCTCATTAGAGGCACGAAGCTCTGTCGTCAGCATCCAACGGAGAAAGATCGCTATCACGATCGTCCGCAGGCGTGCAATCCACAGATGGCATGTGAGCCACGATCTATAGACCGCTCAGTCTACAAACCAAGTCCATAGATCCAAAAAAAAATCTTTTGGGGGTCTTTCTTGTCTTCAACCTACAAGTGCCACTACGAGGTACTTAATTCCGTCCTATAAAAGGTACGATCCTCTAATTAAAATTTAAATTTTTAAATATTTGGATAATTTATATCATCGCTTAGGCTCTTTATATTTTCTCCACATATTTTTGCTATTGCACGCATCAGACATATCCACATATTCTTACTATTGCACATACCAAACACATTGACATTACGTTCGACTCTACAATATTATTGTATCATAACTAGAAATCTTAGTACATATAGTATTTAGCATAATATTAAAATCCTTCCTTGTTGTTATGATTATTGGTAACCTGAAAGACGCGCATACTGCTATGAAAAAAAACTTAAATCTGTTAAAAATATCCAAACAGCCTTCTAAGAAATCTTAAACCAAATATACCAATCATTAGAGCAACTTTACACTGAGATTAGTGAACTTCGTGCTAATCAAGTAAATAACCGTGTAGATATGGCCACTCTCATAGATCAGCAGGTAGAACACCAACTATTTCTAAGAGAGTCAAGAGTAGGCAAACAATTACTAGAAGTTGACATTTCTAATAGTCAACCTATCCATTGATCTCCTTCACAAACTTTTAGACTTACTGAAGGTCAGAGTGATGTCATGCATACTAGTCAGTCTTTTCAGACATTCCTAATATACACAACAGCCCCTCCGATTATATACCATTCTACGAATAATTTTGAGAGTTCTCATTATTATAGAAAAGATGAGTATGATCGAGAAGGCTATGAAGAAGAAGTAGAGCCGCTAAATTTCGCATCTATATATCCTAAGCAGCCTACTAGATATATAAGAGGTCCTGAATATTTTAGACCTCAAGGACAACAATTTAGAGCAAATCTAAATAGATATGAAAATTTTGAAGAACCACTTAAAGGAATTAAGGTTAAAGTTGCTTTTTATGATGGTAGATTAAATCCAAAGGCATTCCATGATTGGTTACAGGATTTAGAGGCCTATTTTGAATGGTATTACATGTCAGATACCTCTCGTATCTATTTTGCAAAAATAAAGCTGATAGATTCTGTCAAACGATATTGATAAATAGTTGAAAGAGATGTAGAGCGAATAGAACATCCATCTATAGTACTTTGGGAGAAAATAAAGTTAAAGCTACGCGAGAAATATGTTTATATTTACTATAAAAATCAATTATTAAATCAGTGCTATATTCTTAGGTAAGAAAATACTAGCATCACTGACTACATGACTCGCTTTAAGGACATGAGGTGTGATATCTCTGAAAAGTCATAGATTATGGTTTCTAAATTTATTAGCGGATTACAAATCAATCTGAAGACAGAAGTCTCCTTGTATTCACCAGATTCTATAGGAGAGGCCTATCATAAAGCTTTAGAAATTGAGAAATTTCATAGAACCCCATCTCAAAAGAGAGGAGCTCCTTTTCCTAACGAATCTAGACAATTTAGGTGTATCCCTGTTAGTCGTACAAGAAGTGTGTCACAAATAGCACCTTCTTATTTGGGACTGAATCCCAGGAATATTAGGACTCGAGAATCTATTCCAAGGATATCTCAAATAGCCAATTTTTCAAACATAAAGTATCACTATTACCATGAAAAAAATCACATAGATGCTCGATATCCACACCGTACTCTGACTATAGAATTAGAATGTGAAAAAATGATATTTAAAAATGCACTAGAAGATTTTAACCTCTTAGAACCAGCTAATTTTCGAAGAAAAGCTATGTCGTATGGATCTAGATATCCTAGAAGATTACTTCAATTCTTCGTCAAAGTCAAGTTCTTTCCAACCAGAAGGAAATGATGAAAATCAGGGATTACGCACGTATTTCAAAAGAAAGTATCGCTGAGAAATCCTAATCCTAATTCTGTTTTGAGAATTTATTTAGAATTTATTTATTTTTATTTAATTGAAACTTTCATTTTTATTAGGACTTAGTAATTGGATTTGTGTTAAGTTACAATTTGCTTCTCTATTTAAAGACTCTATCTGTATGGAGAAAAACATATTTGAGACTTGATTGATTGAATTAATTTCAAAAATTCAGGTTTGGCTTTTCCTTTTCAATTTTTTTTCTCTTTGTTTTTTGGTTCTACATCAGCTTCTTATTGTTCACGTCCATGAAACATAACGTGATCATGAAACTGATAATGAGAACAGTATAACAGAGAACGCGTATTATTGAAAAAGCATTTAACACCATGTACCTGAACTCTTCCTTCGTACGAGACCAGTGTACCACCTTTAACATCAGCTAAAGTTTTTGGAGTCACCTGAGCAGAATACATTTGAGATTTAGGTGGCTTAAGTGATTTTTTTTACTAAATAAAATAGGTGCATACCTCCACACAATATTCATTTCGGTGGTTGATCAGATGGTTTAGGATCTCTATTTTGGTGGTCAAGGTTATATAACTTTTGACTCAAACAAGCTTGTCAATATATATATATTCTTACCTTAACTATAGCCCCCAAGTTGTCCAAGTTTGCAATGAAGATGAACTCCTTAACCTGTAAGAAGTTAGACAGGGAAAGACTAAACAATGTCATCATGAACAGAAAATAATTGTTGCGTACAAGTATATAGAACTAATGAAAACTGGAAACCAAGAGCATGTTTTAGATAAGAGCTCATTGGTGCAAACCTGAGAAAGTAATGCATCAAGCTTGCCACCGTTCATCAGGAATGGGAATGCATCACCATGACCTGGTGGATACCTTCACATTTATACAGAATACATGAGAATTTAGATATGAATAAACTACACTATTAGCCTGTTAACCATCAATGAAAAGATAAACAGAGGGTCATTAACCATTATTCCGCAAAAAGAAAATAACAGGAAAAAAACCCTCAATCCCCAAAGAGCAAAACTGAATTCAAGATCTCAACGCATAAATAAACATCAAGAAACATGAAAAATCATAAGAATTTGATCCTAAAACTAAAGGGATGCTTCAATTGGGGACGACCTACCTCAAATAGCGGGAGACGAGATTGACGAACCCATATTTCTCGTTTTCACTGCCAAGAACAATAAATTATCAAGAACTCACATCAGATCCGAGATCTTTCTGCCCAAAAATGAATTCCGGAACGAAAAACGGACCAAGAACGAAGAAAAAAAAAGAAAAAAGAAAAATCCCAAGCCAAGAATCGCTGATCTGATCGAGACGAGCAACAGTGGAGCGGAGCTCTGCGAGCATCTCCTCGGAAGCAACGGCAGCCATTAGCTACCGAGATCAGCTCCAGAGAGAAAGAGGCAGAGACGAGAAAGGAATGGAGAGGCCTCGAACAAGCAACAGGAGATATGAGACAAGAGGCAGAGGAGGCGATGGCGTTCGCTCTCCGGGAATGGGAAGCGGCAAGTGTAGACGCCGGGGGACGACGATTTCCGTCACAGATAACGGAATGTTCGGGCAGAAATGACGGTCAGTCGGGCAGCAGGCGATGTCGCCCAGGACACGCGTAGTTTGAGGACACGTGGCGAGTGGCGAGTGGCGAGTGGCGAGTGACGCGGCAAGGAGGAGGTGAGAAGCCTGACCGTCCGTTTCCTGCGACGGCGGTGTCGTTAGCCCTTTGGAAGAAGTAAAAACCACAAAAAAATTAATTTATTTTTTTTATCAACACACCATGCTCTTATATTTTTTAAAAATAAATAAATTATTTTTTATTAAATAATATTTATCTATAAAATAAAAAATTTATTCTAATTTTTAATATTCCTATTATCCAATACTCAATAATTTAGACATTCATTTTCTTCAAATCTAAAAAACTTAAAAAATATTATAAAAAATATGAATAAGTTTTAACAACTTACCTATAAAAATTGTAATACAAAAAAATATGGATAACAAATTTTAAAATATTTTTTTAATATATAAAAAATATAAATAAATTATTTTTATCTAAATATTATCTAAAAAATATTTATTTAAAAAAATATAATTTTTTAAATATTTTTTAATCTAAATATTATCTAAAAAATATTTATTTAAAAAATATAAATTTTTAAATATTTTTTTATATGCAAAAGAATGTATTCTTAGGCTACCATATATATGCGATAGATAGACAGAAGCAATACAAAAATATCATATTAGTATTTTAAATTAAAAAATTTTATAACCACCTCAACTGTAGTATATTAAGGTAGTTAAGCAACGATGTGTTGAAATTTTTTAAAATATTGACATAATATTTTTTCATTGACTTAGCCTACAACAATATGATAAAGTTTGTCTATCTAAAAATTTTTCATTGATTCATGGCTTTGATTGGCCTATTAGGAGCTATATAAATAAAGCTAGGTGTTGATGACATCGCGGATACCTAAGATATATTGTCATAACTATGAAAAGTTTGCAATTTTTTTAAAAAACAAAATATCTAGAGCAGCTCTTTTTCAAAAATATTCTTGCATTTCTTTCATACCAAATTTTTCAACAAATAGCTGTCATCAATTCATCAATTGTTCTCATTGAATTATCAAACTTCTTCTTCCTCCCGTAAGGATTCGATTTTTCATACGGATCCTAAAGCAAAAAAAAAAAGAGTTCTGATTGAACTCTGTTTCTTCCTCCGGGTCCATGATAAGAACTTTTAGAGCTCATCGAATTCTGACAAAAGTCTTAGGAATTAGTCTATAAAAGGCCTCCAAATTTTTTCTCTGTGCATCGCCTTCTAATCCTTGATCAATCATTAGCAAAATCCATAGAATTTCCTTAGATTTTTGTTGGATATTTTGGAGAGCCACCATGGATTCATCACCAGAATCATGCCTTCAGTACCATCAGGCTTCGGTAAGGAACTTCAAGCATTTTCTAATTCTCTCTTTTCCTAATTTTATGGTGGTCGTTCTATCTTCCTTCGGGCCAGCAAGTCACCCGAATCCCATTTGAATCAGGTTGCCCTATTTCAGGCATTTTTTTTATCATTGTCAACCACCGGCTATCGATTTGGGCCGATCTTCACCGCTCTTGGGTGCTTTGAGGCTTCACATAAGACAGTGATTTTCGGCCAGAGGCTTCACATGAGGTAGTAATATTGTTGATGCCCTACCATAAATTAAAAATATAGTTGTAGTAGTCCATAGGACTAGCCACTGTATTAATGCCTTGCCATAGATTAGAAACATGGCTATGGTAGTTTAGAGTTAAGTACTTGAAGTCTTAGACTAGCCACTATATTGATACCCAGCCATAGGCTAATAGATTGTGGTAATAAAGGGTTGAGCGCTTGTGATCTTTTAGACTAGCCACTGTATTGGTAACCTATCACAGGCTAGTAACATGATTGTGGTAGTCAGAGGTTGAGCGTTTGTGATCCTTTAGACTAGCCACTGTGATAATTTAAAATTGAGCACTTATAGTTCCCTAGACCAACCATTATTAGTGTCTCGCTATGAGCTATAAACATAGTTATGATAGTTGAAGTTGAGAGCTTGTGGTCCTTTGGACTAATCATTGTTAGTGCCCCACCATAGACTTAAAATGTGATTATGGTAGTCCTAAGACTAGCTACTATATTGACACCTCACCACAGACTAGAAACATAGTTGTGGTAGTTCACAGGACTAGCCATTATATTGATGCCTAGCCATGGACTGAAAACATGATTATGATAGTCCAGAGCTAAACACCTTGATATGATCAGAATGTTGGTTAAGATAATTATAAGATGTGGCTCATTACACAAAAAATAGTAGCATGCATATTTTATGAATTATGATATTTTTTAACATATAATTTATACGATTAACAATCACTGTTAGTTTTTTATTTATTATTATTATATTGATATTGATGCATGAAAATTTTTGCTGCGCTATAAAGCTCACAACCCTCTTCTCATTTCTTTTCAGAGTTACATGATGCCTATACTTGGCTAAGGTTGGGATTATAACTTGAAATGATTGATTAGATCAAATATCAGCAATATTAGTTGGATGATCAAGTCATATAAATTATATAAGATTTGATGTTTATTAATATAAAATATTTATTATAAATTGAGATTAAATTTATCTATGGGATGTTGAGATTATAATAAATTTTGCAAATTTTATATTTTCTTTGGAACTTGTTCTAGAAAGTATGCAGCCATCGTTTGTTCGATCAAGATGTTGGGTTTGGGGTATAATATTTCCGATCAATCTAAAGCTCATGCAAGCTTCCAAGCCATCCCATGATGTTCAAAAAAAGCATGAAATTAATTACCGATGCCCTTTCATATCAAAGACATCCTTCTAGAGATTCATGCTAAACTTCTTCTGCACGTAATAAGCCTGTTTAACTTATTTCCGCCGAGGAGAATCGGAACCAATCGTAGACTTTCATGTCTATTTTGCCAAAAGGACTGGGTTCATTTGCTCCATATTTCTCAGAGATATTAGCAACCACAACGTCTTAATAATATCAAGTGGAATGCAAAATATAAAAGGAGAATTAAAAGGGAACAAAATAGTACCTTGCAAACTCTAACTTGTATGAAGAATTCGTGCTAATACCAGGTACCTGTAAACAAATGCTGCCCTCACCTAGTTCCGCCGGCCCTCGAAAAAAAAAAGGGAAAACCTCATGCTACATTTCCGGTCCTTGCTGCCATAATAGACATTCTTTTGTTTACTTTGCAGCAGATGCGAATATATTGGAGCACAAAATGACATGGGCCACTAGTCTATGTATCAAATTAGGCGGCCACGCATCCAAAAGACTGATTTGTAAAGATTTCATGAGAATTTGCATTCTATATATCATATCTCAAGCTAGGAAGTTTCAATTTATCTTGCAATTAAGGAACAAAACTCAGAAAAGCAAGGCACTGTATCCTTCTCATTTTCCATTATTCATCGATCTTCATGTATATATACGTAAAAAGTTCCATTGCTACCTGCTACCCTGTTTCTCGAGAAATTATACATGTACCATGCACACACCAACAACACCTCGCTGGAACATATCTAAACAAGATACAAAGGCTGACAATTTGAGATAAATGTAAGATGATGGAGCTTATAGAACACGAGATGCATGAATGGTATAGTGCACCTCTATGCGGTACATGTGGTGCCGTATATAATTTCTTCTGTTTCTATCATACAAAATTAAAATTTTTGCTTTTCATCTATAGCTCGTTACTTTGTAGCAACATTGGTTCATGCACCTAATGTTATTTTGCTTTTGTTGTGAGATACAAATTAATATAAGAAACCCTTATTCATTTAATTGAGGTATATCATATTATAAAATAATTTAATAATTTATGAAAATTATTTATTTAAAAAAATAATTATGAAAAAAAATAATTTTTACTATATTTAATTGATGAAAAAATTATTCAAAAAAATGACATCAAAAAATAATTATTACATTTGATTGAAGATAATCTTATATGAAAATATGATAAAACTTATAAATATATTCTTCAATATAATAATATTAAAATAGTATTATCATCTTAAATTAATTTTTATATGATGATTATAATTATATAATTCTTTGCATAATACCATCTTTATCTTAATATTTTCATTAAAAAATTTTATTGAATAAAATTTAAAAAATATTAAAATAAAGATAATAATTAAAATTTTATTAAAAATATTTTTATCAAATATCGGTTAATATCGTTCAAAAATTTACTAAATATTAATCTTTTTATGATATTTATTTTATTTTTTTCTTAAAAATAAATATAAATTTATTTTTTTTTATCATCTCTCTTTCACTATTCATATTAAATATGATAATTTAATATAAAAATTATTTTTTTATATTAAATTATCATCGATCAAATAACTTCTAAAAGATCTTTCCGCTTCTAGCCGTGAAGAGAATCCCTTCGTGATAATAACTTATCAATGACCGGCAATCTCTAAATTTAGTTAGATTTTTTTTTTCCCCCCTTCTAGATGGCCCGTATGGATATCTACTATCTGTAGCTTGTGGACCGCCGAACCATCCAGCACTCCAACACTAACATCTCATCCGTTCCATCCTCATCTAACGGTCCTCGTTCGTGATTCCCTCCTCGTTTGTCACTAGGAAGTGTCGTGTCACCAAATGGGTGTACTCGAATATTCCATCAAATCTATCTCACTGGAAGCGGGGCCCACCAAAGAGAACTTTTTTTTGTTGATAGCCCACCGAAGAGACTTACCCAAACACAAAAGGGCGTCCAGCTCTAAAACATGTGGTCGACAATTTTTCTGAATATTTTAATAAAAGAGGCACCAACTCTAGACTCTAGTGGTGGAGACATTCCCATCTCCGCTTCCGTTTCAATGATCGATTTAATAATTTTTGAGGTGCCGTTTGCTGTTGTCGCGAGAAGATGACGACGCGTAGCGGTGTGGGCGGTGAGTGGTGATGACCTGGCGGAAAAGCGCAGGGAAAAAGCTCACCAGCCAAGTAGCCACTGCCACTTTTTGATCCACATCTCTTGGCTGGAATCCATTCCAAATGTACCATTTTCGGAGGGCCCGGACAATGTGATTGATGGAATTAAAACAAATGCAATTATTAGATATTGCACTCAAATAAAAATTCATTAAAAAAATAAATGATAATTAAAGAATATAATTATTAAATTTTAATTAGCAAATTAATTAAATATCAAATTTATAAAATTTATTTGAAAAATAGAAAAAATAAAATAAAAATAAAAAATAAATTTTTGTTAGAAAAAATAAAAAGCATTCACTTGTGCTGTGCAAAAAAAAAAATTATTGAATTGGAGCAACATCCAATATATTATTTTAGTTAGACATTATCTTTTTATAAGTTTATTATATTTATTAGAGCAATAAAATTTTTATAACATTTTTTATTAATTAATATAATATCATATTAGGCATCTTTCTCGGATACTTAATTATAAATAAAATTTTATATTTTTGTCGTATGCTGGAAGGGTCTAATATCATACAGATATGATTGGGATGAGAATAAATTTAAATATCAAATCTAAAAAAAACCGTAATTTTATTTTAAGCTCGGGGCTTCTTGTTTCGTGACAAAACCATATCCAGTCATTTTTCATAAATTTGGATATTTTTGATGGATGGAAAAAAGGGATACTTATCCAGTCTTTGATCCATATCTCCCACAAAAAATTAAAAGCGGAAATAAAAGAAAGGTTGGCGTGACGACACGGGCGCCATGTGCCAGGAGGCTTGTGAATCGTCAGCCACAAGAGTTGAGTGGCTTCGGAAAATTTCCAGGGAAAAAGGGCAACCCCGGTCCCGCTGACGTGGCGCCCTTTCCTTTCGCCTCTTCTTCTCCTTTTCTAGGCCCCCGGTTTTCCCCATTGCTCGCCCCTTGTCTCTCTCTGCGTCTCCCTCTCCTTTGTTTGTGGCTCTCCCTCTCTCTCTCTCTCTCTGGCGAGGTTTCTCTAGTCTCGAATCCAGGAAAGGGGGCCGGACGGCGAGTCTTGGGCCCGGATTCGGTATCCCGGCGGGAGGTGTTTCCTGTTGGTTTCTGTTGGTTCTCGGCGGAGTCCTGGTATTTTTCTTCGATTCTTGAGGGTTTGGTCTTTTTCTGGTTCGTCTCTGAGCGATTGGAGCCAGGATTGGGGTTGGCGATCTGGTCTTTAAGAATAAAGGTGGGAGCTTGGAGGAGTTTTCTAATTGGCTTTCCTGCTTTCTTGGGTTTGGAAATCGAGCTTTGCATCAATCTTTAGCTTCTTTCGTGGTTTAAACATCAGGAGTTTCATGGAGTTTAGTAGAGATTGGAGATGGAACGGAGTTCTTGCTATTTCTACGATAAGCAAGATTTAGGTCTTCTTTTTGTGCCAAAAAGGAGTCTTTTTGGATTTTATTCTTGTTGATTTGGTTAAGCCAACTTTTTTCTTCTTTGTCGTTGATTTTCTTCTATTCTTCTAGCTGTGTTGGATCGTGGTGAAGGTGATGGTAGTTTTCTTGAGCGTCTGAGGAAAAGATGAGTAGAGGATTTGGTGTGGCTTGGAGAGATGGAGGGGTTGGAATGGTACTGTAGGTGTCAACTATAGCGTTGTGGGAGTAGAAAGAGGGTGGAGTTAGAGGCTGGGCTTGGCTGCTTCGGACCAGGGGACTAGAAAGGGGAAATAAAAAAGTGATCATTTTTAGAGTATATTGGGTGACTCTTGCGCACAGGGCATCAAGAGCTTCTGCAGCAATGGAATTACAGGTATACATCTCTGCTTTCTATTTCCTCTGTTTACCCTTTTTTTTCCTTGTTATGATTGTGGTTGTTTTGGCATGAGAAACAGTATGATTTTGATACTTCCTTAGTCTAGTTTATCTGTATTATTTCCCGTTTGGTACTTTTGATGATCTTGGACTTGAAGGATTTTCGCTGTGTCTAAGTTTGTATATATATAATCATGCTTTTCTTTCTTCTCTATCTCTGGCTATGTATCAGAAGTCTCAAAGTGAATTCTTTCGAGGATTTAATCAACTCAACAACTTTAAAATAAAATTTTAACTAGAAGATATTGAATTGCTTTAGAAAGATAAGCCTAAGTGCAAAAATATTTGATCAGATTGGTTTGTAATCTTAATTTTATCATCTAGTTCCGCTGGAGTTGCAAAGCCTTATATCCTGCTTTATAGAAATGGTTAAGCACATATTTAGAGATTCACATGAAGAACAAAATGAGAAAATAATTTTATTCTTGAAAAGTATTTTATTCTGTTTTTGTTTCACTGTTTTGGAACAAATTTTTAATCATTGGCACCATCCATGCATTATGAATTTCGTTGACTGAAACCTGATTAACAATAATCCTCTTAATAAAAAATGGGTGCAAAATGTGCTTTTTCCTGTTAAGTCATATCTATTATTAGGATTAATGTTCATGAGTTTCGACTGCTATCTTTCTCTAAAAGAATAATGGCCATTCCTGTGTTCTTTTCTCCTTTTAAGTTGTTTTCCTTACTTTTGTTGGGATGTAACTTCATAATTAATAGGAATTCTGAAAATTAACAAGATGATGCTAAGTCATAAATGTCTTTTCAGTGGTTTGATCTTAAATGATGAGATTTGTGCCCTAGGAGTGGAAGCTAAAATGACTTCTAATTTCTGTTTTGATTGATATCAGGAAAAAAGCGGAAGACCTAGTCTGGATCCCATCCACATTCCTGATAGGAGGATGTGTGTGGATGTGATTGGCCACCAATCAAAAGAATTCAGCTCATTAGTAGATGAACATGCAATCAAGGTACCTTTCTTTCATCAACCTGCAGATACTGT